>JAQZBX010046075.1:0-20856 GCA_029593785.1 Cabassous unicinctus | reverse complement strand
GCCTCTCCTAATTTCCATGTTAGGGTTTCCTGCCCCAGGGAGCCTGCTTTTTGATTAGGTGATCCAGCATTAAGAGACAGGTTAGGTGCGTGCATCTCTTGCCAAGAGTTCTGCTGCAGATCTCTTTTGTTTCCTGGGGACCCTTTTGTATACACACTGCTCACCAGCTGATTGGGTTCCTCGCTGGGTCTATGTGGCTTTGGGTCCCTGTGCCTGGGTATGTGGGGGGTTGTAACTCACTGCTGTGAGTGGCTCTGTGGTCTGCACCATGTCAGGAGGTACTGGGGCCCAAGCGCAGTCACTGTGTGATTCTTAAGCTGCGCAGGACTGAATGGGGGGCAGGGCGGGTAGGGAGTCTGTACTGACAGGTCCTAGTCAAAGATCTCCTGCCTTCTTTTTTGGCTTTTTTTTTTTTTTTAATTTAGCATTTGTGGAATCCTTCTCTAGTCTCAATCTTCCTTCAGAGTTCCAAGCATATGGGATTTGTCCTTTTATTAGTTGTTTCTGAGGGGAGGCTTCTCTGGGAGATGTGTAGCCATCCTGATCCCTGCAGCATACTTTTTGGTTGCCTGCAAGCAATAACTGGTACAGGTAAGAAAAAAAGCTTTAAAAGCCACAGTACTGATTCAATAACTTGAAAAGATTCCATTAGGCAAATATGTTTTGCCTATATAGCAGGCATATGCACAATATAAATATCATAACTCTTTGTAGGAAAGGAAATTCAAAAGATATGAAATGTTTGCATTTGTTAACCAAAGAAGTCTAAATTACAACTGTATTAGTTTCCTGGCTGCTAAAACATATACCATTCAATGGGTTTGCTTAATTGCTGAAATTTCTTGGCTCACAGCTTCAGAGGCTAGAAGGCTCACTTCCTCCTGGGGATGGTAGTGTTCTGGCTGGCTGGCAACCCTTGGGTTCCTAGTCTTCCTCATCACATTGCTATGTCCTCTACTTTTTTTTTCTGGATTCAGTTGACTTCCACCTTCTGGGTGTCCCCATGGCTTCTTTTCTGTGTCCAATTTCCTTTTATTATAAGGACTACAGCCATTTTGGATTAAGGCCCACCCTCATTCAGTCTGGGCACACCTGAACTAAGTCCTATTTACAAATGGTTCATTCCCACATGACCAGGGGATGGGACCTGAACATGCCTTTTGTGGGGGTCATGATTCAGTCACCAACAAAAGCAACAATCAAAATATAATTTTACATCTGGTAGAGACAAATAATATATAAATGGATTATAAGACCCTTTGCAGAAAAGGTAAGGGTGAAAGTGTCACACACCTTCCTACCCTACTATTTGTAATGTACGTGGATATATTTTTTTGGTAACCAAAACAACAATATACTAACCAAAGAAGTTTAAACTCATTGACAGTAATTCTACCTGAAAGATATTTTTGTTTTGTTTTATATATTTATGAAACTAAAACTGAAATTAAAAAACAAGCAACATGTAGAAATATTCCTCACGGTAGGCATTATTTGCAATGGAAAAAAGAAAACAAATCACTAGCGAAGAATTTAGTGAATTGCAGTATACCAACTGGTTGAAATACTATGCATCAAATAAAAATTATAATTAGAAAGTCTATGTGTACACTTTGAATAACCATACACACAATACATATACATATATATTTGTTAAGAGCAAAAAACAGATTTAAAAACTATATACATTTTTACAAAACTATGTTCAAATGTGTGTTGTTTGGCACAAGTTGCAAGAGATGATGAAAAATAACAAAAAAAGATAGTAAATTTTGAAAATTTTCCATTTATTAAACTATCTTTTAATATCATGCTTATACTGCTTAAGAGGTAGAAACACTGATTTTAAGAAAAGGACTTCACCATTCCTCTCCCACTATTCAATAGCAAGGGTGATATTAAAATTAAGTAAAGGGCTAAAGAGAGCATGGTTAGGAAAGTTCATCAACAGACTTGTAATACACGCCAAGGATTACCCTGGGAAAGATAATTTAACAAAAACAAAGCCTGGCTAAATGCTATGAAAAGATTTTAATAATACATCCTGAATTATATTCCTACTAATCTCACATTCATTGTTTTAGTTAGCTCTGGCATCTGATTTCAGGTTAAAACATCTAGACATTAATGCTAATCAAATCTGCTATTTCATCCTGAAAAACCATATTCTTCCCTATAATATCAAATCTAGGTAGTGTCGTTCAGTATTTTAATATTTTGCCAAATAAAACAGAAAAGTAAAAAAACCGACTATTTAATGTGGATACCATATCATTGACTATTTTGCTTCTTGATTTTGTAAGGATAATAATAGCTTGTGTAAGATTTATTCTGATTCACGTTGTGAATTTCTCCCCCTTGTGGGAACCTGAGGGCAAACTTCGGTGTTCAGCACATACTGCAGGTGTGGATCTGCTTGCTTCTCTCTAGCCGTCTGAATTACAATTACTAAAAGATTATTTTAGGATCAGTCTCCTGTGGAATTCTGATTCTAATATAAATAAGAAAAACTCTTAAAATCACAAAAAATCTAAGTATAGCCCTCAGTGAAAAATCAAAGGTTATATGAAACCCCCTTTTATTCTGGATAATAGAAAAATGAAATTCTCAAATAGAATGTACCTTGAATTCCACACCTGTCATGGGACATTGGTGCCCAGACCTCAGTCACTATCTCCCAAACTGATACAACTAAAGCTATAGTTATTTTGAATTCTAGAAATGGAGGGCAAACTCTTTTGAAGTTTTAATGTTACTTGTGTTTCCAATGAACATAGCAATTATAAAATAGTTGTGGAACATCTATCTATTTTTCTTATAAAGTACTAGTCAAATTCTTAAATTGCTCATTGAATATCTGAGAGAATAATTTGGCCAAATTGATCATGGTCTTTAGGATTAAATGGCAGATTTAATTGCATTAACTTTCAGTAAATTATTGCAGAGGTAACAGTACATGCTTGTAGCTTTAACGCATGAAGCGCCTCCTTGGTTGACACAGTTTACCCATCTGTGACAAGGATCTTCTACCAGGGTAAGATATGAACACAAATAATCAAGGCAATGGCATTTTGCATCAGCCACGTGGGCTCCTTTCTGTGCCTTGAACACGTTAAGAATACTCTTTACCTGAGGATATTTGCGCTTGCTACTCCTTATGGTAGGAATGCTCTTTTCCCTGAGAAGTCTTCATGGCTCACTCCTTTGCTTCATCATACACGTCTCTGTTATAATGTACTACCCCTTCCTCCCATCCTGTTACAGTCTGCCCCTCTTACACTGACTTCTCTTCTTTTATGCATTTATTCCACCTGTGACATTTACACATTTATTTGTTTACCACTTTATTATCTGCCTTCCCTCAACATAGTGTATACTATAAGAGATAAGGGAGTTTGTTCTATTCAGTGCCTTATCTTCAGCACCTAGAATAGTGCCAGCCCCTTAATTGGTGCTCAAGGAATACTGAATGAATGAATGAATGAATGGGAAAAAAGTGATTGAACATGAGTTCCATAGAAGGGAGATACCACTTCTCTGCAGGTAAAGGGGATTATGAAATAATAGTTTATGCATTAAGTTGCAGATCAATAGAGCACAAAGTACACAGAAAATTGAAATATCAGGGAATATACAGTATATTTTGTCAACTACAAAAACATAGAGTTCCTTTCAGAGAAATATAGTCTTGTCATATTTCTTAAGAGAATTCATGATGCGCAGAGCTTAAAACTAGAGTTTGGCCCAGCCAAGTCTAAATGGAATTTTACAGATGAGAGCCTCATGCCTTGGATAGCCTTTCTCCCCATCTCTACCTCACCAATCCAACCCTTCAAACACAATTCAAAATTTCTGCATGGAAATTTCCCAGTACTAACTAGCTCAAGAATCTACTTTCCCCCCAAATCTTTGTTTTGACCTGTAAGTTTCCTCGTTCATTTACTTTTTCTTGTATTCTAGGTCCCTATTTGCTGCTGCTGCTATCGCTAACAAGAGTGTGACCATTTTAAAGGCAGAAACAATGTTGCACAGCCAACAGCATCGACCACAGTCCTTTGCACAGATTAAGAACCAAGTAAAATGTGAATAAATAAAGGAAACCCTCCTTAAAATCTAACTGCCTAGTACTAAAAAGAAACGAGGTCTGGTGACAGAAGGTCAGTTGCCTACTTGGCTGAAAATGAGGACTGAATTCTGCCTTATTATTTCCAACTATATGGTTTCACCTCCTTGTGAAATAGAGAGGTGACAGAAGAGGAGCAAGTGATTCTGAAGAGGTAACTGACATGGGGTCCCTCACTCACAGCTCAAGGCTGCCCCCAATGTAGCCACACCGACTTTAGCCACCCCAGACATAGCACAGTTGCCTAAGACAAACTGTCTAAATAAGACCCAACTAAGATGGTCCTTTACATTTTCAGTAAGAGCATATTCCTGTGGCCTCCTGGACCAAATTCTGCCAACAGCAACCCCGAGACAGTGTCTAGCTTACAACAATTGGGTTATAGGGATCTCAACCACTTCAAAATGGAATGTCCATCAAGCATGGGAAAAACACTGCTTTGTTTAACTGGTTGAATCAGTTCCCTACTAAGCCAGGTCCTACAGGGATTAACATTGTTACAACTTTTGTACCTAAAGTACAAATCTGCTAATATAAACACAAGGTCGATAAGATTCTGGGCCACAATGATATAAAAGTGGGATTGTATAATTCATTTCTATAAAGAAACAGTCGTTGAAAATATAAGAACTAAAACCTGAAAACACTGGGCAAAAATGATCTATTTCCAAAATCGCATTCCAAATACATCTGTGTCCAGTTTCAATTTCTTGCAGCCAAAATATAAACAAGAGCCACCAAATAACATGCTGAATCACAGAGATGCAAGCCAGGCAGGCACATTCACCTACCGGTGCACGCCGCTGTTGCACATGACAATGTGGCAGGCTCCCAGCCTGTTGCACAGCTCCGAGGAGACTGACAGCAGCCCAACCCCCGAGGCACTGCAAGCTGTGTTCGCGCAGGCAGCTGTGCGCTTGGATCTGATAAACGAAGCCACAAGTCGATAAAGTTCATCCAAAGCATTGAGAGGCCTCATGAGCTGCAGAAAAAAATCGTGGACATACAGTTGAAAACCCTTAGTAGAAAATCCTTTCAGATAGGATGCAATTCACTATTTTTATAGCTTTGAATAAATAGTCTAAAATATGGAGGTAACAGAATTGGAGAAGACAGATATTTATAATGGCACATTGCTCAAGAACAACAACAGAAAAATCAGATAAATGAGGTACATAAATGACCCACCTCCAATTGACAAAAATCATTTATTTTTTACCTTATCTACGTATGCAGCTTTGGATGTGGAGTTTGGTGGTGAGTTTGACTTGTCCAAATAGAATGCCCTGTACAAATCCAAAGAAGAAACTATCAGTTATTGTCAGAAAAACAAAAACCAAAAAAACATGCATTAAAATGTTCCAGTTTCACTGACTTTCTTTTAACCACAGGTGAAAAAACAAAAATCTTGAACTCTAGTATGGAAAGAGTTGCAAGAAAGTCAATAGTCTTCCATTCAAAGAAAACAAACAAACAAAAAAACAATTAAAGCTACCACCGGCTCCACTCTATGTCCTATGCCCTTAGAGAGATGACTTAATTTGTCTAGGTCTCAATTTCCTCATTTGTGATTTGAGGATAACATGATCTCCAACTTCCCAGGGCTGCTGAGAAGATTAAATGAGTTGATGTAAATAAAAGGCATAGAACACTGTGTAGCATGGAATAAGCATTCACCGATATTTGTAATAATTAATAATATTCATACAAAAGCCAAAGAAATATATTTTCATGTGACTATTAGAGAACATTATCCAGTTTTTATCATGCAAGTATAAAATTATGAAAATAATACTCAAAGAATTTTAAGAAGAATAGTAAGCCTGATTCTTTCTGTCACCAAGCTCCACCCAGATTGGAAGTTAAACCTCTTTGAAGAAGCTCTGGTCTTTTTTGTCAGGAAGATGCAATGTGGTAATAACTGTTTGAGTATACTAAGTGGGATCCTGGTAGCCTGAAATAATTAAATTAAATTTCCAAAGTTATAACTGGATTTGCTTAACTACTGGCCCACTACTAAATGAAAATTTCAAGGAAATGACCCATAAGGACAGGATATATTTAAGTTTTATTTAACCTGGTATTTATTTCCAATAAGGTAAAATCATTTTGAGGATATAAGCACTAATACTGATGTCACAAAATAAATCCCCAAATATTGTCCTAGTCGATATTCAAATGTAAGTTGATTAGATTTGTGTTTCAGGGTACTTTTAGGATCTCAAAATATTGACAGATTATTATCAAATACATGGGTAGTAAGGGGCACAATCAGTGAAGGAGAACTCTAAGTTGAGAAACACACACACACACACACACATACACACACACACACAGCTATTACCTGTAGTGGGGGCAGTTTGTCTTTTTAAGAAAAAGTAGGATAAATCAAATTTCAAACTTTAAATTAGGAAAGGTTTATTCAAAGAGTAAATGAAGATCAAGTTCATTCTTACTGAAAATTAGTTTTTCATCTCTCAAACATATAGTAAAACAATTCTAACATTTCAGCATCTAAGATGGTTGTTAGTCATTATAATTCATTATGAACTCCTAAGAGATTTCCAAGTACTATCTGTAGTTGTCTCAGCCTGAATCTAACAGGTATTCATTATCTTGAGCACATAATGCTTCTAGGAGTGTGGGGACCACAGCAAGCCTCAGGCAGCCAACCATGACTGGGTTACAGTGCCAGGAACCACTGCAAATTGGAAGGTCCATCAAGTGCCATGGAAATACAGTTCCATGTAGCTGGTTGAATCAGCATCTACTAAAAGCACTAGATTGAAAGCAAATACTTACTAGCATTAAAGTCGAAAGAGTTTGATATATCATTTAAAATATTTCTAGATTTCTCCAAAGGCGTATTAGAAGGAAGAAATGAGCTTGAATTGTGTGAGGTACAAAAAACTTAGAATGGGGCTTGTTTGAACTGGATGAGCAATTTCCTGAGGCTGGAAGGAGAAGACTCTGTATGGGCCTTATAGGCCATGATGAAGAGTTTGGATTTTATTCTAAGGGAATTGAGAGCTACTGAAGTGAAATGGCCATGTAACTTGTCTCATTGCCAGAAGACTAGCTGTTTGTAAACTTTATTGCTAGTCATAAAATTCATGTTCTTATGAAAATTCCATGTGTTTATATCTCAAGCATGCAAAATATACTTTACTAGGCTGTTTCAATATTAAAATTTCTTTTGGGATAAATTTCTCTTCAATGATCAATTTTGTTAGCTGTATTTCTTAGTGTTAGGATTTCTCACTTGTTCTGGAATTTTGTCTTGCAAGTTCATTTGAAGGATGGAGATTTCTCATTTAGTTTTTTGCCACAGCTTCATCTTTTCCCTGATATCTTATAAATGGCATTTTGTATCCAGATCAACCCTTCCATAAGCAGTTTCATCTTGGTGATTTGAGCATTACATTGTGTTGACATCTGGATTACTACCAATCACGTCACTGAGCCAGTGAGTGATTTGTTTCAGTTCCTAGTTTTATAGTCATGTTGGCTTGCTCCTGCCATTTTTAGCCCACAGTCTCACTAACTCTAGTCTCAAACAGTAATTAGCAGCAGATTTTTCAGCCTTTTTTCAGATGTGGATGACTCCTCCATGCCCTGGTTTCAAATAGTGCTGTTGGCTCTGGATTTCCACCTAGTATAGAATAAATTTTATCTCCAATTATAGAAGTTATACCAGCCTCCTCTGTCCACTTCCAGAGCTCAGTAGGCCAGAGGCTTCAGCACAACTTAAACTCATTTGTGTTTCTTCTCCATTTGTGAGCCACAGAAACGATAAATTGTTTTTGAGCTTAGCTGTGACTTTACATTTTCTTTCTTCATATTTTATCTAGCACTGCTATATGTTTAGAACAGAGGTGGTGCCTCAGAGTTGGTCCCTACAGAGCTACCTTGATCAGATGTCTTCTTGCTTTTTCTCAAGTTTGCTTGGTAGATAAAGTAATGTGGGGAAAAGGAGTACACAACACCATGGACAGATTATTTAGCCTCTCAGAACCTGTTTACTCAATTTTAAAATGGATAATAGAATTGCCCAACCTATTTCTAGTAACTTCCACCTTTCCCTAGAGGTCATATAAGATATTCATGATACAAGTACAAAGATTGAGATTAAAGTAGATAATTTAAATTTATATAATTCCATGTTCAGTGTGCACAAACAGAAGTTTAGGTCAAAAAAGAAAAGAACACTTTTTAAAAAAGAGACGAGATCATTAAAATGCCAGGTGTGCTGGATACAGAAACAACAGTTTTCCTATACCTTGAATCATTTGGGAAGAAAAGTATACTGTAAAAGCAGGACAAAGATCATTAGTACATAAAGAAAACTTCACTAGAGAAACCTGCCACTACAGTTTGCCCCTTCTTTCAGGAATAGATGTTCTTTTTAAAAAAATCACTAAGTGAGCCAGATAAGAGCAGGTCACATTGCTCTGACTGCTATATTCACTTCAATTGACTTGGCAGAAATCTTCACATTTTCAATTGGGAAAAATCTTTAAAGATAAAAAAAAACCACATTTGATGAAGAAGACCAATAGAAAAATAACACTTACAGTTTTAAAAATGCATAAATTCCCACACCAAATGAAACTGTTTATTCAGAAACAATCTCATCTTTTCTATAATGCTATAATGGAGGACTGAAAAAACCCCGAAATACCAAAAGATTTAACTACCCCATTCAAAATAATATTAGACAATAAACGCCTACTATAAATTCAGAGTTAAATATATTTTACTGATCCAGATTTTTTCAAGTCATTAATGTTCTTTAATCCATGATTATAAAAAGGAATAAAATATTCCAAAACATACCTATGCATTAATGAAGGCTGGGGCGGGGGGTGGGGTATGGCCACCTCAATACTGCTGTGTATATATATTGCAAATAAATCCTTTAGTAAAATCATTTGTTAAAAAAAAAAGAATTTAGACTTCTGGTCCACCAAGATGATGGCATAAGGCATGCCAGTGTTCCCATTCACCTATGGAACCTTTGAACAACTAACAAAAACTGGCAGAGCCATTTTCCTCAAAACTCCAGAAATCAGTTAAAGGGTTGCAGTAACTGCATAAATGCCAAATTAAGAAAACACAACTGAAAAAATGGTAGGAAAAGTTTGTGGAGCCTTTTCTGGTCCCTCCCCTAATGTCTTCCTTGAGTGGTATGGAGCTAGACTGTGGTCCCATTGTTGAGACACTTGCCCTGACTGGAGGGAGAAGAGTAACCACTATATCCATTGGAGGTGCCTATATATTGTTGCCAATCTATTAGGCGGAAGTCTGAAAGACTGAATCAGGAAACTCATCTCTGGCTCACAGTCCCACAATTCACCCTTCAGACAGAAGCATCTTCAGCACAGCTAAAGCAGTATAAGAAACAATTAAATCAAAGCAGCCAGTGGTAATGGAACACCTACTTTAGGTTATACAGTGAAGCACCTGGGAGGATAGAAAGTCTATTTCATAGGAAATCTAGAGGGTCATTTGAATTCTTATAAATGGGGGAGATTCCTAAAGCCATGAGCCCAGCAAAAACTCAGGCCCAAAAAAGACTGAGAGAATCACACACTTCACATTTGCCTTGCACTGATCTTGATAGGAGGTGTAAATTCTGAAGAGAGCATAAGGCAATGCCAAGCCAATTTGCAAAGACTGTCAAAGGAGTCTTTTAAATTGGTTTGTTTGTTCTCGTTAGCTTCTGACACTCAAGGAAATCTGTCATACCATTAGCTGGATATAAAGTTAAGTAACAGATAGCTCTGGGACTAAATCCCAGAGTTAACACATTAAAATACTAAAATGTATAGTGTGCAAAAAAATATTACAAAACAAAGCCAAAAAAAAAAAAAAAAAGTAAGCAATTGGCCCATGCAAAGGAACAAGACAAAACTTCAGAAGCCAGGAATGAAGAAGTTCAGACCTTGGACAAAGACTTTTAAAAAATGATCTTCAATATGCTCAAAGAGATAAAGGAAAACACAGAAAAAGAACTAAAGAATACCAAGAAAATGATGAACGAACAATATGAGAATCTCAATAAAGAGACAGACATTTCAAAAAGGAACCAAACAGAAATACCGGAGTTGAAGACCCACAATACCAGAAATAAAAAATTCCTTAGAGAGTTGTTGGTGATTGAGTCATTCCCCCTACAAAAAGCATGTTCAGGTCCCAACCCTTGGTTCTGTGGGTGTTAACCCACCCATAAATAGGAACTTTGACGACATTATCAGTTAAGGTGTGACAAAAATTAATCAAATAGACTGAAGTTCTTACACATGAAGCAAACTGAACACAGAAGAAGCCACAGGGAGTGGTCAGAAGCTGCAAATCAGTGGAACCCAGGAAAGAAAGAAGATGACACCACCATGCACATTGCCATATGATGGAAAAGTCAAGGAACTCCAAAGATTGCAAGCCAGCTGAAAGTTACTGACACTGTGAGGAAGCAAGCTTTCTAGCCTCTGAAACCATGAGCCAAAAATTTACTGTTGTTAAGCCAATTCATTGCACGGTATTTGTTTAAGCAGTCAGGAAACTAAAACAGCTTTTTGTACCAGAAAGTGGGGTGATACTATTAAAAATACCTAAAAATGTGGAAATGGCTTTGGAATTGGTTGCTAGATAGTCACTAAAAGAATTGTGAGACATCTGAAACAAAAAGCCTAGGGTGCTTTGAAGAAACTTTTTGTGAAAATCTGGGCATTAAAGGTACTTCCATTAGAAGGAAATGATGACTGTGTTATTGGAAAGTGGGAGAAAGACGACTATTTTATAAAATGGCAAAGAACTTGTAAAAATTGTGTTCTGATGTTGGATGGAAGGCAGAACTTGAAAGTAATGAACTTGGATTTCCAAGCCAACTTAAAAGGTGTAGCCTGGTTTCTCATTGCAGCTTATAGTGAAATGAGAGAGGAACTGTTAAGCACAAGGAAACCAGCAATTAATAATTTGGAAAATTCTCAGCCTATCCAGATGATGTGCTCTGAGACTATGTCCAGAAGCAGCTCTATTAGGGATCTCTTTGAGCTTCTAAGAAGAGAGTCTCCATGTAAGGGTTTAAATGGAAAACACTTTGATAAAGAGGTTGTGCCTGGACATAGATCCAGTCATACATCTCAGAGGAAGTCAGAATTGGGAATGCAGGAAAATCTTTGGAAAGTTCTATGATCTCAAGGTTTGGACCCCCTAGAACTGCATGCAAAACCAGCAAGATTTTTGAGAATTGTATGCACAAAAGGAATGCCTGAAAGGTACACAGAAGGGATGAATTGAAGGAAGAATGAAGGGTAGGACCATGGAAGCTGAGGTCTGCACCAAAGAGATCTCCTATGGCCAAGAGAGTGGTCCCACTGTGTGTGCAAAGTGTGGGTCACCCCTGTGCTTGATGGGCAGGTCATCTGCCCTGGTGCTTGAAAGGGTGTGAACTTTACACTCTCTTGTTTAGGGAAAGTGCTGCCCACCAGTGTTTGGAGTTGGTCAAGCCTGTGTGCCAGAGATCTTGGGTAGCCTCGCTACCATCTCAACATTCAGAGAGGGTGGGGTAAGGGTCCAAGCATTCATGAAGAGCCTAGCCACTATATTAATGTTTAGAGAGAGTGTGATGTGTTTTCTAGCATTCAGGTTGAGCCTGGCTGCCATCCCAATACTCAGACAGGGAGTCTGTAGCCCAGCATTCACAGAGTCTGACCGCCATTCCAAGGCTTGCAAAGAATGGAACCTACACTGCAGTGTTTGGGAAGAGCATGGCCTCTACACAAGTGCTTGGAAGGGAGTGGAACTGCCACTCCATCAGGCCTGGAGAACAAAGAATGAAGCCACAGATGGCTCTCAGACTTTTAGATCTAATCAAGTTTGTCCTGCTGGGTTTTGGAATTATTTGGGACCTGCGACCACTGTTTTCCTAACAATTTCTCCTTTCTGGAATGGGAATGTAGGTTACCATGGGCCAGGTTGAAGGTAAGGAATGAGGATTTAATGCTTAGTTGGTACAGACTTTCTATTTGGGATGATGGAAAAGTTGTGATAATGGATGGCAACATTGTGAATGTAATTAAGACCACTGAATCATATATATGAATGTGGTTAAAAGGAGAAATTTTAGGGTTTTAAGTGTTATCAGAATAAAAGCTTTTAAAAACCATAGAACTGTACAACACAAACAGCAAATCCTAATGTAAACTATGGACTATAGTTAATAGTATAATTATAACAATATCATTCCAGCAATTGTAAAAAGATACTACACTAATGCAAACTGTGTGTGTGCATGGGGTATGTGGGAACTCTCTTTTCTGCATGATTTTTCTGAAAACCTACAATGTCTCTAAATTTAAAAAATAATAACAAGTCGGGTTACTAAACATATTAAAAAATAAATGAAAATTTGAACTTGAGGCAGGAACTAATTTTAAGTATTCTCCATGAGAAAAAAGATTGTTCAGCCAGAAATTTTACCAGCCATAAGGTTTTTAGGTATAGGTATTTATAGA
Organism: Cabassous unicinctus; assembly: GCA_029593785.1. Classification (NCBI taxonomy): domain Eukaryota; kingdom Metazoa; phylum Chordata; class Mammalia; order Cingulata; family Chlamyphoridae; genus Cabassous; species Cabassous unicinctus. The sequence goes on along the minus strand of JAQZBX010046075.1, from coordinate 8,217 downwards.
ACTTTCATATTTTTCAAAATATGAGAAACTGTGGACAGGAAATAAATTTCTAACACACTTCCCTTAATTACAAAAGTCTTCTATTGCCCCTTAATCAAATTTTATTGGAAAAGTTAATGGCAAAATTGAATTAATGCCAAAAGTGACCATAGTTTATTATGCTTCTGGGATTAGTAAGAATGAAGTCATGGTTCTTTGAATAAAGCAAATCTTATTAAAAACATTTTAAAAGCACTGCTACTATTTCATATAGACTAACTAGTTAGTTTCCTTTCATTCAGGGATAGGTCAGGCTTCACTGTCATGCAACTCTGTAAATTAACTCAGCCATATAAAATGAATTTATTATGATAATGTTTTTTTCATTTAACCCCTATAGAATAAAATACTAAAGAAAGATGTGATAAGGTTGGAAGTTATGAGTAGTGGTATAAATATATCCAGGTCAAATAACAAATGAAGCTAATCTTGGCCATTTATCAGATACAATCTAGTAGTGAAGACAAGTATACAGAAGACTATACTGCATGGCTGAAAGAGACAGGTAAATTAAAAGGTGCAAGAAATCACTGGGTATATGGAAGAAAGACCACATAACAGTATGGCACAAGGGTTGAACGTTGAAGAAGAGTGGACTCTAGGCAGTTCAAAATAGGAAAGTACCATTTCAAATGGAGGTAACCCCAAGAAAAACACAGCAGATATAGAAATAGATGGAGCCAATTTGACTTAAGAGCAGATTCATGTAAAGGAGTCAGACAGAATGTTGGACACGTAGGCTAGATATATATTGTGAAAAAATTAAATGCCAAACTAAAGAATTGTGATTAACTTGTTAAGCAGTAGAGAAACACTACATAGTAAACACTTAGCTACAACTAAAAAGTAAGACTGAATGGAAGGAAATACTTCATACATAAGACATGAACATTTAGGAAATTCAGAGTTGCAAAGACCCTAGAAATGAAAAGAATCATTCAGCATTCATAGTGAAACTATGCTAATGTAAATAGAGAATTGATGTTTGCCATGGGAGAAAGAAAACGAGACTGGGGAAACTGAGGTAAACTCATGTTAAATTAAGCAAGAATGAAGAGTCAGGAAAATACTCTCTTAGTTGGGTCAAGGTTGAGGATCCATCACTCTACAGAGTCAGGCTGTCTCCCAGGGATGGTCAGTTTCTCACTCAAGAAAAGACAATGCAACAACCTGATTTGAAATATTTAAATCAATTTATTCTGTCATAGGAAATACCAGAGGTTAAATCAATGACAAAAGTGGCATTTCATTTGGCAAGCCTTTGTTTTCTTTGCTGTGGGCAAGTTGAAGGATACCCAATGTCTAACAGAAATGATTAGGGCATAAAAGCCAATGATGTTTTATAAATAAGAAACAACTTCAACATTCAGCTCAGATCTCTGTTAGATTCTTGCTTTCCCTCCAGATTGTGGCTTGTGAAGTCATCTCTATATTTCTAATCATTTACAGAAATTTTTCCTTGGCTAGACTCCTAATATCAGGTCCTAGACCAAAGTATTATAAATCGTATCAGGTTGCTTTTGCACATTTTACATTTATTTTGGATTTTGGCAGTTACTCTGCATTTCACAAAAGATGTGTAACAACTATTTGGTCAATTTTAGGATAACTTTCATGGTCGTGATTACCCATGTCATTATTATGATAGTACAGCAGTTGACTACAAGGTTGACTGGGTGTCATGATTATAATTGTTAAACTACATTTGTTTACCATACCACAAAAGGAGGAAAAAATTCCATTGAAAAAAGATGATCTTATCTCAGTGAAAGACGCTGATCATCTGCATAAACAAAAATTGTCAGGTTCAACCTGTGGCCACGTCTGGGTAAAGAATACGAGTGAATAGGTGGGAGAATGTTCATTTGCATTAGCCTTGATTTCTGTGGAATATGTTCTACTTAAAACAAGATGAAGAGAAATTTTGAATAATAAGATAATCTTGGATTTACCCGAATATCTTTTAGCCTGTCAAAAACAGAGCACGTAAGGTTATAAGTTTTATAGAACTGCCTCTTATAAATTAATGGCTTTGCAGTGCTGACAAAATCTCCTGGAAGATTACAAGACAATATGTGTGAGTGCAAAGCAGGACTTTCCAACATTAAAAAAAAAAATTAAATAGTGTTTTTCTGACTTCTTGTACGCCATGGAAATACAATTGTGGTGATAGAGGTAGTAGTACCTTACCATTCCCTACTGCTGCTGCTAACCTCATTTCACTCTTCTCATTTCTAATTCAATGATCTGACTGGATGTGATTGGATTAAATTCTATTCTCTGCTTTCTAAACGTTCCTTTATTCTGCTTTGATTTTTGTTCTTGCTTTTATGAGTCTGTAAGGGAGGATTCCCTGCAATATGTACACATCCCCTCAGACACCACCTAGTGTTGGAATACTTCCTTTGTACAAGTTTTCCAATGGCAATACCATGCCCTGCCATAACTAAACACATTCTTGGTAGAAATGGACAGAAAAGGCAAATCCTTACAAATAAGAAAGCCTTCCCGAATAATAAACTTTAACCATAAGAAATAAAAAAACTAATTACACCCATAAAATATTAAATCAAATAATATTCCTATTTTTAAAATAATTCTATTTAATTTGATAACAGCTATATCTCAAGAAAGTTTGACATTTCATATTGAAGAAATTCTTTTAGGTTTAAAATCATAAACGTTTTCTAATAGCTCAATTGACATGCAGTTGATATGTCAGCTCCTTCTCTACTATGTATACACTATTTGACTCCACTCTGCCTTCAGAAAGAATTTACATTTATAAAGCATAGATACGAGCCTTTCATTATCTTGCTTTAAGATCACTTAAATTTCTCCAGTGCTCAAAGTCTATAATTTAGCCTGGCATATTCTAATAATCTATGACCAGATCTTCATATCCCATCTCTTGCCACTCTGTCCTGCCATGCTCAGGATTGATTCCCCAACACTTGCAGGTGAGCCTCCCCACCTTCCACCATATTCTTCTCTCTGCCTAGAGTGCCTTCTCATCTCTGATTGGCAAAATTTTATTTTGCCTTCAAAAACTCAGCTCAAAGATGACATCATCTTGGGAACTTCCTCACTGGAACAAATTTACCTCACTCCGTTACATAGAGTTGCATTCATTCTGTCACTGTGCTAAACTGCGTTTTCTTAGTGGAAAGAGACCCAGTTTCTTTTATTTGTAATCCCATAACCTAAGCAGGGCCAGACACATAGCCTGTGCCTAATACTTGATGTGGTGTTGAGCTGGATTGAATTTTATTTCATGAGATCTATAAAGAAAGAGTTGGAGTTACCATATTATGGGGCAACTAAATATATATATGTGACCTAGTAGAGGGAAATAACTATATGAAAGATCTTAATTTTAAAAATAGAAAAAATAAATATCATGGATATTTTAAAAATAATACTTTGTTTGCAAGACAAATTCTTCTTAAGCTTATAAATATTAGGCTACAACCCCATAAACATCGTGGCAGAATAAGGGAAAATCAGGATTAGGAGCACCGATTCTGAACAATCATCAATACTTGAAATTAGAGAGTAAGAGTATTTAACAATCCCTCAGTGAGAGACAACTATGTTTTCATAGACAGGATCTCACAAGCCTGCCAGTAGTGTTTTAGCTATAAATTACTCCAGGAGAAAAAAAAACAAAACAGTACAAAGAAATTCTTGTTTAATTCTAAATACAATTAAAACAAACATGATCATCTACTATTATACTGGCATTTTAAAGACCTAACTCTTGGCTTTTCTATTGCTGTACTATAACCAATGAAAAGCTGCCTTTTCTTCATTTGGCTAAAACCAGAGCCCTCAGTAAAGTATCTGATACACGCAAGTCTCTCAAAGTTAACTATTTCTAGTCAGAGTAGTAGGTGTAGGAATAATAGTAATAATTCTTCAAGGTCTACCTATAATGTTACCTCCTCTTGCAAACTTTCTCAGTATCTTCAGAACCAGTCTACTGATCTGTATCCCTCAGCGCCTTGTACATTCATTTACTGTAGTATCTACTTTCCTGAAAAGCAAGGATTGGCTTACATGTTTCTCTTCTGCATTAAACTAGAAGTACCTTGGGGACAGAGCCAATGAGGAACTTATCTTTGTTACAACATCACCTCACGCAGAGCCATGCACACAGTCAGTGTTCAATATATTTTGATTGACTAAACCAATGAATAAGTATTCTATATTTCCACAAGATCCTTTATGGATGAATGGCAGTGTCAAACATTTTCAAAGGAAAATGGGTTTTCTTCCAAGCAAGATTGTGTGACAAAAAGTATTGGAAATCATTCATCACCAGTGGTAGTTGGTCAAGAAAATGTTGTTAAGCATATTATTTTTTCTCTCTCACAAAACAAAATGTGCATTTTAAAGATAATGGGTTTATTGTAAAACTTTCATACACTCTCATTGATGCTCTTATGAACTTGTAATAGGAAAAAGATAACTTCTTCTTATAGTATGTCTGAAAAAGGCAAATCAGGTCTGCCTTATCTTAAACTTTTAAAATGCTTACTTAAAAACAGCCGAAGCAGTGTGGAATTGTCACGGTCTTCTAATATAATAAGACAGGCAGCAATTCAGAAATGAGTCTCAACTTATAAATAACTGTAGACAACTGTTTCAGAGGGAATGTCAGGGAAAATGTAATATGGCTAGAAAATATGGATATAGACATCAGAGAGATGTCATTAGCAGAATTTAGAGGCAGAGTAAATAGGGTAAATGAAATGCATTAAGTCCTTCGGGACTCCTTAGTAATTTCATTGCTCTGATGAGCAAACAGGTCAAGGCCACATTTTAAAGAAAATTTGAAATTGAATGTAATCTCCAGGATGGCAGAGACTTGGTCATGTTTCCCATCACATGCCCAGCGCCCAGAAAACTAACACACAGTAATTGTTGAGTAAATATTTGTTAAATGAATCAATAAGTAAATAAGGTAAGGATTAGATGAAAATAAGTATTGGTTGGCAGGGAATAATCTCTTGTGCTACTGAGTCCTTCTTGCAAAGAACCATAAGTTTGGTCAGTTTCCTTCTAATAAATAAATAAATCCTCACTGATTCCATGACTCTTCTAGATAACTGTCCAATAACTTACCTCCCCTCTCAATCAAACTTTCTTCCAGAGTAGTCTAACTTGCTATTCCAACTTCCAAACCTTCACCCTCACTTTTCTCAGCTGAGTCAGGTCTCTGCCCACCACGATTACCAGAACCATTCTCCCTAATGATGAAATGATTCTGCATTGGCCAAATCCAATGGGCATTTTTCCAGGCACTATTTTCTTGAATCTCTTTCACATATTGCACTCTCGCTCATATACTCCTTCAAATTCCCTATTACCTTACTCTTTTGACATTGACCTGGGATTTGTTGGTTTTTATGCACTTCTCTGACCTCACTTTTTCTGCCTCCTCTATGGACTCTTTTTCCTTTCCTACCCCTTAAACATCGGTTTCCCTAATGTTCTGCCTCCCCTCTCATGCTGTACACTCTCCTGGGGTATCTGATTTCCTCTCAGTGACCCAAAGCTGTTCATCTTCCCTAAACTCTAAAGTTGTATATTCATTAATTCACTCAAAAAACAAAAATTCAATAAGCCATGCTCAGGGCCAAGTGCTGGGGGTAAAAGGGTGAATAAGACGATATTTACCTGGAAAGGACACATGGTATAGTTTGAGAGAGAGGAAAATAAATAGTTAAGCACAATCCAGTGTAAGGAGTGATGTAAAAAGTGTTAGCAGAGTACTAGAAAAGCACATTGGAGAGTGAATTAGGTTTCACACAGGCAAAAGGGATGAAGGTTTTCTGAGACATAAGGAAAACCCTAATGGTGAGAAAAGGCCCATTTACATGGTGGATCTTATGCCTGTGTAAAAGCTACTTACCTCCCTGGCGTGAGGAGAAGGTATGGAGATGCAGGTTTGGAGTTTATGACAGATATACACAACATTGAATTAATGAAAGAGAAAAAGAAAGGGTGAAAGAAGAAAAAGGAGGAGGAAGAGACAGAGGAGAATGACAATGAGAGACCAACAGAGAGCCTCACGCCTTATTTGCCACAGGTTCTGCTATGCTGTATTGGCTAGCAGTGAAGAAGAATATGATTAGATACTTGAAAGTTTTATTTTTCCTTGTTGTTGTTATTCTTTATAAATTACTATAATAACTGTTTAATCTTCCTGAAGTCCCTGTGACATTCAAAAATAGGAACTTCAGAACCAATAAAAATATTAAACTTATACTATGGTTTTCTGGATATGAGGACATGTTCTTAAAACTTTCATTTGATTAATTCTAACAATATTTTTGATCCACTCTTTAGGTTCAAACAATGTTCTATTTAGGGATACAGTAGTGATCAAAAGGGACAAGGCTAGTACATATGGGGTAAGGACATGTTCTTCCTTCTCTGGTAAGTGTCTGAAGAACCTTATGCCAGTGGACTTTCCTTTGTGGAAAAACAGAAACTCCTAATGCTGGCTCTCCCAGTGCTTTCTCAACTACCCTATAGCCTGCTTTTCCCCTAGAGTGTAACCTGTCCCCACTGTTGTTTTCTATGACATTTCTTCACCCAGATACAAGGTAGGCTTGCTTCCCCTGCTTCAGAATCTGCTCTCAGCTGACTTTGCAATTTCCTTCCCTATTTTGAGAACACAAACAAGTATATAAAAGGTTAAAGATACATCTTTCAGTAGCACTTCTTTGTTTTATTATTATTATTTTTTTGTTTTGAATCCTAGCCTGCATCCTCTAGCTCAATGTCACACAAAGCATGCTTTACTGACTTAAGGAAATCAGTGGACTCATCTCATCGTAAAGTGTATAGTCCAGCACAGTGAGTCATGTGTGTTTGTGAGTTGCATAATAGTCATACACTGAAGGACCACATCACAAGTGAAATTTCAGCTTGTCAACCATTGACCAAAAGTCTATAAAAACTGGTAAAGAAAAAAAAAGAACATTTATTTTTTATTTAAAATTAACTTTACAATCATTTTAATTTTTAATCAGAATTTTAAAAATTTATGGTTTAATGTTACTAACTCAATTAGAAAAATAAATCTGGATTATTTCTCTTTATCCATAATTTACAGATGGAAATACAACTTCACTGGTTTGTGTCAAGACATTGCATTGAAATCTCTTCTTCCTTTCCCATCAAAATATCTGTGAGACTGCTTCTCTTTACTATGCAGGTAATTAAAAAAAACATAGAAATAGTTTAGATTTACATTATTCCTTGCAAGCAAAGCTGTCATCCTTCCAAACTAGACTAAATACTTTAATTTAAGCAAGAAACTGGCTCACTTCTTACATTAAAAACTTTAAATACTATTGGTATATGCAGTATTTGTTCGAAGTGTATCTAAAGGCACTGGATATGGGAGATCACTTTTTCACTGATAAATTTTGGTTATTTTTCATTGCAGAATGACAAAACTGAGTTTAATTTAATTTAACTGCCTACAGAGACCTCCAATAAATATCATGCACAGTTTTTGGTATTTAAAAAAAAATTTTTTTTTACATTGGGTTTGCTTTGAATATATTTATTGAAATGTACTTTATATCAATTGAATATATTCATAAAACTCACTTTGTAATTCAAATGACTTCTTAATTTCATTCTTCTAGTGATTCATCTTTGTTGTATTTTACAAAGTAACAGTCTCTGATTAATTGAAAATTAAAAACACACACTGGTCCTTCACTGCAGATATTTTGCGAAGCACTGCTCTAGCTGATAAAACTAGTTCTTATGGGATCAAGCAACCTAATATGAATTTTCAACTGCAGATTTTCCTACCATTAGGCAAACTTAATTGGGTTAGAGTTAGAAATACCTTCCTTGACATATTAATTATGAAGTGAAAAGATTTTAAATGGAAAGAAGGATATTACTGAAAGCTCTAAATCAGAATTATAATGGAAAAGGTTTTTTGAGTACTTGGGACTTGAAGAAAAACATGGATATAAATATAGCCAAGCACTAGAGGGTTCCAAACCAGCTCCTAAGTTCCCGGTGCCAAACGTCTCCCATAAACTTACTACGCAAGTCCTTGACATTAAGTGTTGTTTTGGACAGGAGATCCATATTTTATTTCTCCAGTAACATACATAGAGTTGTATATAAGCTAAAGGTCTG
>JAQZBX010046074.1:0-20868 GCA_029593785.1 Cabassous unicinctus | reverse complement strand
TTCTGAAGCCAAAATTCTTTTGGTCAAAGCTACTAATGCTGTCCTCAGAAAAATGCATCCATGCCCACAAATTATGGGAGAGACACAATTTATGGGATTCCTATACTTCTTCCCTCAAAGTTTATCTACTAACTCAAATCCCTTTGGGTTCTTGTCTCTGATTAAGAGGGTCTCTTCAAGACACCTACAATCCTCTTCCTAGCACCTGTGAAGTGCTGCTCACTTCGATGATACTGTGGAATTTGCCTCTGGAAGATTACTTTTATTAATTTGTTTTTGCCATGATGACAATGTCCTAATTTAAGACACATCCAGTAAAACTCCTTGCTGTATTTTGTTCATTACATCACAAAAGGATCTTGTTTATGATGAACTTCAAATGAACAATTTTTATGACTTTAAGTCAGAAATAGCTGTGCTTATCCTGCACGAATGATTCGTCTTTATTTTATGGGCATTCTGAATCACAAATCTGATCATATTCCTCCTTTTTAAACTCACTGATAGAAAACTCAGAGCAAGTAGGTGGCTGTTTGCTGGTACATGGTACTCTGCTTTTTGAACACTAACTTCATTACTGGTGCCATTTTACTTCCTTTTGGCCCTATTTTTTCATCTCTTTCTTATTTGTATTATGTTGTTAAAGCTCTTTTTATAAATTGTATAACAATGCAGAAGGAAGAAAGAAAAGAAGGAATGAAGGAAGAAAAGTTTTTAACTGTAATAATTCTTTAATTTCTTTCAAAGCAAGCAATTAAATAAACATTTAATTCTGATTTATATTTTAAATTTTTATAAGACTTAAGAAAAATGCAGAATAAAACAGAAAATATTAATCAAAATTATTTGTCAAACCAAATATTCCAATTGGTGATTGCAAAATCACAATTGCCAAATCTTCTTAACCTAGAATGTGTGAGGTAAGCATATTCAAAAGTCCTTCCTCACCTCTATTTAGCCATATTCATTTACCTCTAAATACCAACATAAATGAAGTGATAGAATTGATCCTATTGTGATCCCATTCAGTGGAAACAGCTAACTCTAGACTATTTAGGTCATTAATAAAATTTATCCTCTAGGAAAACTTCAGCATTTAATATTACTACAAATTAAGATGCCATTCATTATGAAATACCGAAAGTTTCTATTAATGCAAACCAATGTGCATTCATTTCTTACTACAATCTCACTATACCAAAAAGTTTATCTAATTACAGTATTGACAATTTTGAAATAAATACAATCTTCTCTTTCAATTCTTTTAGAAATGCTAAACATTTTCACCCTTTTGAAATTTGATTGTGCATTCTGCCCCCAATTAAAAAAAGAGCTGGATCCTATCATAATAATTTACACCATTCTTTGTATATTTTCTGCTCCTACTGAACAGTCTTTTTCTTTTATGTAATTTAGAAATATTAGAGATCAATTTCTCTTTTTAAAAAATGTTCTTTCAGCAACATTACCTCATAGGCATTGCCTAATTTTATAAAGCATCTGTAGATTAGGGATCTGGCATATGTTGTTTTATATTTAAAAACAAATTTCCAGTAAATGCAGTTTACACTTATGAAGTCAAAATGTCAAGATGACTCAAAAACAATACGTTAAATTGCAAGTGAACTTTACAGATTTGATTTGCTAATGATAGCACAAGATTCAATGAGACCGCGTGTCTACAATATGCCTGAGTGAGCAATCAGAGATCATTCAGGATGATAACGTCAAAAGCCAGACTGACACCACTCATACAAATACCTTGGGGTGGAATTAACCTAATAGAATAAAACATTTTCCTCAAAAAAAAAAAAAATGTCAAAGCATGTGGGAAATGTTCCTAAAGTGTCTCCTCTAATGAGAATGTCTATGAGGAATAATCTGTGGAAAAAGCATGGGCTTTGGAGTAAGGCAGAGAACAAATAAGTTCCTACACAAAGGTATCATCTCCTTTTTTTTTTTTTTTTTCAGGTACGGGGGACCGGGGATTGAACCCAGGACCTTGTATGTGGGAAGCTGGCGCTCAACCACTGAGCCACATCAGCTTCCCTGAGTTGTTTTTTCCCATTTCTTTTGCTTGTTGTTTGTTTTTTCTAGGAGGCACAGAAAGCAAACCTGGGACCTCCCATGTGGGAAGCAGGCGCTCAACCGTTTGAGCCACATCCACTCCCCTCATGTCTTATTTCTACCCAGAAAGACCACCTATATCTATGCCATTCAATTTCTAAACTTTTGCACCTGACATCAGAGTGAGTCAATCCTTTATGGCCTTAAGCCTAAAGTTTATTCTTTTTCACTCAAGATCTAACCCTGAAAGGATATTCAATTCTCTGGAGGAGACAAAGAAAGCTTGTCTACAGACGTCAACAGTCTGCGATAGAAAGCGTCAGTGAAAGAAATGGACACTTCTTGGCGGAGTGAATTCTTCTTGAACTTTGTTCTTGGTGTCCCTTGTCAAGTTTATCAAAATTCTACTGTTGCCTCTTGCTATTCTTTGTGGATTCTTCATAGGAGATTGGAGTTTTCCTACTTTTACTGCAGATGGAATTTTCCTTTCTATTTAGGATTCTTTACGTTCATTTTTACCAGGGTTGCCTGATTTCTCTCTTGAACTGATTTTTTCTCATTGATCTTATGAGCTCCTTCTGTAAAGAGCATGAACTCTCTGTTGCACATTTTGTCAATATTGTTTCTCAGTTTGTTCATCTTGGAGCAAACATCACAGGCTGCTCCCATCATACCAGGCAGAACTTGACTCTTGGATTCCCATGACCATTTGGTACTTGGCTTCTGCTAACCCTGCCTCATCGTAGTCTAGAGTGCCATGTTCGTTCCAGCCCACCCAGCGTCTGTGATTTTAGCTAGCAGGGCCTTGCTTTATACAGACTGATTTTGTCAATAAGGTCCCTCTTGTATCATGGGGTTTCTGACACTCTGGAAATCCCACAATCCATAAACCTGTATTTCTGAAGCTGGTTTTCAGTAGCCTCCAAACCAGGCAACAAACAGAGAGGATTTCAGCTGCAGTGACACAGTCCTGCAGGTCTGTTTTATTCTGCTAAAACAGATTAGGATCACAGTCTACCTTTTCCCTCAACATACTCTTCAGGGGCTACGTGTATGCTGGTGTAGCTCCACGGATGCCCTCCATTTTGCTTAGGTCAGAAGAGAGATCCCATCAAACAAGGTCTTGCATGGCTTCACATTTAGGTACCACGTTAAAGCCATAATCACCATTACTCAGAATTCTTTAGGAAGCACAATGTCTGTACCAAAAGGATCAGAGAGGACAGGAGTTTTACCACCGCAAAGCAATGAAGTACTTGCTTTCCAAGTCAGATTAGGCAAATTCCTTATTTCTCCCCACGTTGCAAAAGGGGTAATCCCAATTTGTCTTGCCACCACAAATGTGTGAGAGCACCCCTTTCTTTGTATATTTGCCAACAGTGAGGAGATTCATTCTTCCGTAAACGACCAGCTAATGGGATAAACAAAAATGCTAGGGCATTGTTCAAGTGTGTGTGTGCATTTTATTAGCAGTAATATTGACTATTTTACCATACACTTGCTAATCAACTACGTTTTCTCTTTGTTGAATTATCTGTTTATTATTTAGAACTTAGTGTTTTTCCTGCCTATTGGTGTGAATTAATCGTTGACTAAAGATGTTTGCCTTTTGTTTGCCATATTTATTATAAGTGGGGTTTTTTTTTAATTTTGGTTGCTTTTGTACTTTGGATAGATTATCTTTTGATGAACAGAACTCAGAACTTCAGAACTTTTAAACTAATCAAAGATATATTTTCTTTTGTTATTCATTCTGTTCCTTTGATTCTTAGAAAGCATTTCTTTTCTGTTTCATAGATTTGCCAAACATTCATTTCAAATTTCCTTTAGTTCTAATGTGGCCTGTATTTGGAATGTTTATCCGCATATAATTTAATTAAATAATTCTGGAATTATTTTGGTATATATAGTGAGGTAAGAATCTAACAATGTTTTTAACAAATAATTTACTAATACATCTATATGAATTCATTGAACTTCATTGAATTCATTGAAAAACCCTGTTCAATTTATATGTGATGTCACCTTTTTTCTATTATACATTTTTATGTGAAATAGGGTTTGTATCTCCATCCTCTAGTTTACTAAGAATATTCTAGACTGGGTTAAATGCTAAAGCAAAAAGGAGACTTTTTAAATTCACTGAATTTTAATAAGTTCAAAACCCTTAATTAGAAAAATTGTGTTAATCTAATGTGTTTTCCTAGTTTATATCTGAATTTTATAATTTCCTACTTTCTAGCTTTTTAAAAGGGAGTGTTTTTGTTAGTTCAATAAATAACCTGTGAACCAAAATTGACATCAGTTCAATTTTATTTAATAATCAACAAAACATTTCAAATAAAACAATTACAATTAAAGTCTCCAGGTTTTGCTTTAAATTCACATTTCATACACTACACAATATTTACAAGATACTCATTTTGATTATTTCATAACTTAGGAAGGAGGAAAAGGCAACAATTCTGCCAGATGGTTCAATACAACAGAGAATTTCTGCTCTCATTTTCCTAATTTGAGAGATAGAAAGCAATTCTGCTTCCAATGTAAATTCTAGATAAAAATCATACACTTTATTTACTTCTCATATTAAACATTAAGGATGACATACAAGTAAAAAAAAAAAATAGCCTTGTTGCTAAGTTTAATATTCTCTGGAAATCTTTTTTGGCTCTAAGACAACTGCTAAATTTCCATGTTAAAAATCAACTTGTAAAATCTTGGTTATCCTGTGAGATTTTTAAACCTTTCTTCCTTCCTTTCTTCCTTCCTTTCCCCCTTCTTTTTCCTGCCTTCCTGTCTTTCTTGCTTGCTTTATGGCATTTTGCATTGGAGAGCATCCATCTGTAGGCATCAAGAAAAATAAGCATCTCTGAGGAAAAATGGATAATATAAAACTAAATAAAAATAATAAAGATAATGCTATACAGAAGCTCTTATATGCAAGAATTATTCTTGAGCCATATCCAGACCCAATTACTTGTAACCACTACTCTGTGGAAACTAAAATGAGAATGCATTTTTCTTCACTGAAAGTCCCAGCATTCAGAGAAACAAACAAAAAGGAACATAAGCTAAATTTTCACGATATCAGATACTACCCATAGGCCTTGACAGTGACCCTCCAGTAAACTTGTGTCCCAACATGGAAAGGGCAGCCTTGGGCACCTGTCCACTGAAACCCTCTGGCACCCACATTTGGTGCCAGATGTGGGTGCCAGAGCATCTAAGAGCATGGCCACCAGTGGAAGTGGACCCCTTCAATGTCTGCATCAAGTTCCCCAGGCCATGCCTCATGGTAGTCATCATAGAAAGGCTTTTCAGCTTTGAGGGTTAGAAATTCAAAGAGAAGCAAAGGAGGCATGCTGCCTGGTATTTAAGAGTCAATCCAGGAAGAATTCTTCATGGTGGCAGCTTCTACTTCACTGACAGACTCTGTCTGCCCAGCGGACCCTGACTCCTTCATCTGTGAAGTTACCTAGATAAACTGCGTTTCCAGTTGCTAGCTCTAAGTCAAAGAAAGAAAATGGTGCCCTTAAGAAAAATGCCGACTCAGCATTCAACTCAGTTTGTTTTTAGGTCAAATGAATTGGATTTGCTGTTGTTTTTGTAACAACATAGCGTTAACGACAGCAGTGAAGAAAAGCTACAGCACCATGACAGTAAATCCAAGGGTTTTGCCTCAGTGGTGTGGATAACTGTCTGTGGGAAAAGCACAAAAAGAGTCCCTCTGAGAAAAATAAGTTTCAAAATTAAGTTTCAACATTGACGTATCCTATGACACCAACAGAGTTCAGCTTCATTAGCTTATTTCACACATTACTCATAAATTCAGTAGAACCAAGAACTTTAGAGTTTCCTATGCTCTGTCAGTTTCTGCCCATATAATCCATTAAGATTCCAAGCTTTATACGATGTTGATAGGGTTAAATTGTCATTCTAAAGCAAATAAAATGAAAATTCCTTAGGATGGAAGTGGTTTTTTTTTGTTTTGTTTTTTTTAAGTGAGAGTGATTTTTTTTCCCCTTTATAGTCACATTGGAAAATGAATGAGGATTGCAAACTACAAATATCCAAAGGTCATATTTTAATCTAAAATATATATACATACTGTATCACAGATGATTCTTAGGTTAAAATCACTATCTTTAACAAGCCTCACAGGGAATACAAAATATATAAATATATAACTTCGGGAAACCATTACTTATTTGTGCAACACAAGGGAAAAATAGGTTCAGAGAAAATGTGGTGTGAATCCACAGGAATGTCCAACTTGACTCAGCTCTGGGAACTCCTTAGTAGAGTGGGCCCTGCCCTGACAATTCTTTTTAGCCTATTTATACTTGACTTTCACTCCAAGATAAGAAAGCAAAGAAATGGCAAAAACCAAAGGCTACTCATGAATCCGGGAAGGCCTTTATGATAGACTCATAGGCAGGTGGGGGCGGTGTGGAAAAGCCAAAGCGAAGGCTGTTGCTAGACCAGCGGAAATCAGGACGGTTAAGGCTGTGGGACGTGTTGATGATGGGGGAGGTACTGGAAGAGGGCAGAGTCACCAGCTGGCTGTCAGTTTCCACTGGAAGTGGTGGACATTGCAGAAAGGGATGGAAAGTAGAAGCCCTGAAACTTGACTTTCGTGGAAAGGAATTGGCTTGTTCCTGGGAAGCTTGTCGCTGGAAGGTGAGGCTGGCCAGGCTGAGGTTGCTTCGACGTTCAGGGCCACTGTGGCGGTAAAACCCAGTTCTGTTGAGGCCGTGGGTGTAAGAAGATCTGGATCGCCGGCTTGAGCTCCACTGTGAAATGGGGGCACTGGCTCTTCTTCGAGACAGACAGACAAAGAGAGCCCAAATAAAACCTCCAAATACGAGCCCAATTGCCATGGACACTGTGAAGGATATTATAAGATCCTCTGAAACAAAGAAAACAAATAGCTAGGTCATTTTTTAAGAAAGGTATTCAACTCAAAACACAAGAAACCAGTAATTCAGACTTGGAGTTCATGACTAATTTAAACATACTTTGAATTAGAGAAAGATAATACAGTGTTTACTAGTGTGGCAGTTTGATATGGTTATGAATTCCAAAAATAGATACGGATTATGCTTGTAAATTGGTCTGTTCCTCTGGGCGTGATTAAGTTATGATTAGGGCTTTGATTGGGCCATGTCAGTAGGACGTTGAGTCTCTGCCCCTTGGTGGGTAGGAACTCAGAGATAAAACTACATGGCAGAGCAGAGGAATTAGTTGGAGTTTCGATGTTGGGGTTTTAATGCTGGAGCCTGGGGAAGCAAGCACACAGAGGAGCTTGGCTGTGAGGAAGGAGAGAAGGCCCCAGGAAGAGACGAGCTGTTTGCCTGATAGTCTACAGCTGGCCTTGTGGAGAGAAGCAAGCCTGAGCCTGGAGAAAAGCAAGCCCTGGGAAGAGAGGAACCCAGGAAGCCTGAACCCTGGCAGACATCAGCAGCCATCTTGCTCCAACACATGGCAATAGACTTTGATGAAGGAAGTAACTTTCACTTTACGGCCTGGTAACTGTAAGCTTCTACTCCAAATAAATACCCTTTATAAAAGCCAACCAATTTCTGATATTTTGCATCAGCACCCCTTTAGCTGACTAATACACTTGGATATAAGCAAATAGAAGCCGTTATGCTTCCATTTACTAAAGCAAAAAACCCAAAATAAAGTTTTCAGTGGTAGCTTTCCAGGTTGCTTATGCCATTTTGTCATCTTTAGGAAATAAGAAGCAAAAAGAGACTCATTAAGGCTGTACTTTAGCTCTTGATTTTTTTTTTACAGAGTTGCAAAAGTAGTCCAAAGATTATTTCCTTTAGAGTTACAGTACTAACGTGCCAAGCTGATAAAGAATTTCTTCGTCACATTGACCATGCCTTTTCCTCTCTCTGCTTTCATCATCCCATTTGACATTCCCACCTGCAATTCCTGTGCTCTTTCTGAGATAGGAAGTGCTCGGCTAAGATCATCTGGGAGTGGGAGCTGATACGGTTTATGTCATATTTCCTGGATTCCTGAGCTGTTGCTAAAAACTCTGGCTCCTGATGGCATGACCTATGCAGACTATCGGGATCTTTCTTCATCCCCAATTTCCAGCTCATGCTGCTATCATGCCCTTGTTCTGATAATGAAATTACTGCCTCGTGAACCTCCATAGAATCTCTGCTACACACCAGTATCCTCCAATTCATAGAACTTGCATTTGTTCACATTTCCTTTCTGGAAAAACATATGCCTTCACCAAATGGAAATTTTCTTTCTGCCTCTCCTTTTGAACTAAAATCATACTCTTGAATGCAACTAGTCTCTGAGCTTCTGCCTTACATGGAAAGACTAGCTGGCTCTTAGCAGACCCTGTCAGCTATACCATTAACCAGTTTCCCACACTTCACCCCATGACCTAACCCTTAAGCTTGCTGATTTACTCACTATTTTAAAACCTGTTATGCCCTGTCTAAACTCTGTGTTTTTCCCCATCTTTTTATTATATCTGGATTATTATTTTTTAATCTTCTCTGGAAAACTCATTCTTCAAGATTCATTTCAGATATCTCTTCTTTGAGGAAGCCTCCCAAATTTCCTAGACAAAAAATTAGTTGTTGTTCAATAGAGAGACAAGCTACCTTGTCTAATCATTTATCCAGAGGGCACTGTATTGAGAGAGCTGTGGAGTAGAAATCAATGCATTGGGGTTGTGAGATTGAGAATGAAAAAGGCCCACAGATTTTTGCATCTTTCTTTTTTTTTGCATTGCTTGCATCATTTTGCATGCAATGAAAGTGAAATTAGCCTAAGCTTAAAAGAGGCCATTCAGCTCCACCCTTGCTATTCTTGGGAACCCTACAATTGCCAGCATATAACAAAACTAGGCTTGCCTGCTGCATGAAGAGACACATGCCCATTCACTGCTATTGCTCTTGCCAAGAGCCTGCTACCCTCCAGGCACATAAGTGGGATCATCCTAGATAATTCAGATGCTAGTCAATCCACCAACTGACTGCAGATACACGAAAGAGGCCAGCAGAAAATTCATCAAGTTGATGCCAGCCTAAATTGCCTGTCCACAGATTCATAAGCTAAGTAAATGACTGTTGTTTTCAGCCATCATGTTTTGCAGTAGTTTGTTACATAGCAAAAGCTAACTTCTACAGGAATTTTGAACTCAGTTCTGTCTCTAAGCTGTTCTGCTATTTAATGAATTTTTTAAACTCAGTAATTTCATTATTTCTAAAAAAAATAGTTAGCTCTCATGATTGCCAAGATTCTTTCCCATTTATTGTTGTAATCTATGACAATATGTAGAAAATCTAGAATGCATAAATAACAAAACAAACTAATATTATAAATACATAAGAAGCATACCTTCCTATTTTTAGGATATATTTTAGTGTCTTTCTATTTTATGTTGCCACATTCATCACCTGTGAAAAACCATATTTGCTGTCCTACTTTCACAATTATCTTTAAAAATACTTGTATCAAAATCTTCTAAAAATTGTTCATATAAAATCTTAACAATAAACTCTTTATAATAGAAGAGGACTTCTGAATTACAAGATGATTTAAGACAGATCTGCTAGGCTCAGCATTGTTCATCCAAATTCTGTCTCAAAAAATAATATTGAGTCATAGCCTTAAAATGCAATCTCTTAAGACAGGGATTTAAACTATATCAAGAAAAAGCAAATGAATGTACTCAAAACCTAAAATTATTCTTCTTGGTAATACTGTGCAATTGGGGATATTAACTCAGTGCTCTCAGTACAAAACTTATCAGATAGACAAAAAGTATAAGTAAGGATATTAGAAGACATAAAGAACATAATCATTAAGTTAGATTTTTTGGATATATATTCAGAGAGAATGCACTTTTCAAGAGTTCCTAGACCATTAACAAAAATTGATCACATATTAGGTAGCAAAGAAAATACCAGTAAGTTCCTTTACATAGTGTGGTAGATTGAATTATGTATCCCAATTTAGACATGTTCTTAATCTTAACACATATTCTTGTGTGTGTTTACCCATTGTAGATAGGACCTCTGGAAGGTGTTATTTTTAGTTAAGATGTGGCCAACTGAAGCAGGGTGGGCCCTAATCTGGGTTTCTGGAGGACTTATAAAGAGAAGAAACTGGAAGCCAGAGTCAGAGGAGGCCACAGGAGAAGCCAGAGGGAAACCGGAAGAGTAGACACAAGAAACGAGAGGACATTGCCATGTGACATGAGGCAGAGGTGAGAGCTAAGGAATCCCAAGGATTGCCAGCAGCCAGTCAAGATTGCTACAGTCTTCAAGAAGAAAACAAGCCTTGCCTACATCTTGATGTTGGACTTCTGGCTTCTTAAACCGTGAGCCAATAAATGCTTGTTGTTTAAGCCAACCCATTGTGTGGTATTTGTGATATCAAAATGGCAAACCAATACACACAGAAATTACAAAAACTCTCTGATCACAAGCAAGAAAACTTGGAACTATTGACAACGTTTTTTTTTTTAAAAAAACAAATGGGATGCACAGATTTTTAAAAATCGGTGGTAACTGTGGTAGATTGAAATATGTACCCCAAGTTAGACATGTTCTTATTCTTAATCTGCATTCCCATGGGTATGAACCCCATTGAAATTAGAGCTCTTGAAGATGTTATTTTTAGTTAGGGCATGGCTCAACTGAATGAAGATGGGTCTTAATCCAGATTATTGGAGTTTTTAATAGGCAAAAGAAATTCAGACATAGAGAAAGCCATAGAGAGGAGCCAGAAGCCAGAAGTCAACAGAACACAGAAGAGAAAGGAGAGGACTCACACGTGATATGAGGCAGGGATACAAGCCAAAAAACCCCAAGAGTGCCAGCAGCCAGAACCAGAATGGAGAGAAAGCATCATCTTGCTGATGCTTCAATTTTGGACTTCTAGTCTCAAAACCATGTTCCAATAAATTCCTCTTGTTTAAGCAAACCCATTATGTGGTATTAGTCATCACAACCTGGAAAACTAAGACTGTAACAAAATCACTACATATCAGAATCTATGGGATACATTTAAAGTAGTAGCTAAAGGAAAATTTAGAGCACTAAACACATTTGTCAATAAAAATGAAAAAATGAAAACAAGTGAATTTAAGAGCTCAAAAATCTCTAGACCAAAACCAACAAAGTAAACCAAAAAAAAAAAAAAGCACAATGAAGGAAATATTAAAGATAAAGAAGAAATTAATGAACTATAGAATAGAGGCAAACACTAAATCAGTAGACACCAATTATAAATCAAAGGAGAAAATCCACTGGCTAACTTGAAGAAGAGAAAATAAGAAATAAGAAATGGCAAGGGGGAAATAACCATAGAAATAGGAACATTTAAATCATATGAGAGAACATTACAGTATTTTTACACACACACACAAAAAATTAAAGCCTAGATGAAATGGATAATTTCCCAAGGAAATACAGATTACCCAAAATGATACTACTGGTAGCAAAATCTTAAATTGACTAACATTTGTAGAAAAATTAAATTATCAAAAAAGAATCAGTCCCAGTTAGTTTCACTGGGGTGTTATGAAAATGTCAAGGGTCAATAGAAAAACAGAACAATATAATTTATGAACATAAATGTAAAAGTACTAAATAATATATTAT
This sequence comes from Cabassous unicinctus, assembly GCA_029593785.1. Taxonomy (NCBI): domain Eukaryota; kingdom Metazoa; phylum Chordata; class Mammalia; order Cingulata; family Chlamyphoridae; genus Cabassous; species Cabassous unicinctus. The sequence continues at coordinate 9,151 of JAQZBX010046074.1, read as the reverse complement.
CAAACAGAATCCAACACTATATCAGGAAAATAAAGCAACATGACCTAGTGGGATTCATTCTAGATATGCAGGGTTGATTCAATATTAGAAAATCCATTGCTATAATACATCTATTAATATATCTGAGGAAAAAGAAGTGAATATTTCCCTACATACTGTAGAAGCCTTTGACAAAGTTCAATAACTCAATATCTCTTACTGAGGAAAGAGAAATTCATGGATAGTTCCTATCTCTCTGTCATGTGTATGTGTATGTGTGTGTGTGTGCTTGTGTAGCATGCATTAATTAATATGGAAACACTAGAGGAAGGCAATGGAGTGGAGAGGATGGAGGAATGAGAACAGTGTAAAAGTTAAGGCAGAGAGTGAGTCTTCTCTTCTATACCTCTTTGTATTAGTTCTGACTTTTAGAAACATGCCATTGTTTAGCATACTCAACAAATAATTTAAGTCCCTAAATTTCCAAATGGAATCCAAAGAAAAACAAATGAACCACACTGTATTAGGAGTGAATTTCATAATTACCCTGAAAGAAAGAGGGGGTGCAAAATGAATTAATCTACACAACTTTGGAATTCTATGCTTTTTCTATAAACTCTAAGACAAAACAACTACCACAACCAGCAACAAAAATATGTACATCAAAGAAATCTTTACACAAATATTGTAACTACTTGGGTTTGTTTTTCACTGAGATATGGGTTAACAATTTCATATTTACTTTCTGTGTATTCTAATATTGAGTAAAACAGTAAATAAGCTATGAATAATAAATAGCAGGTTTCTTGCTATAAGACAAAGGTATAGTTACAAATAAGAAAAGAGGAAGGCTAGAATGAACTCCATGGTGTTGGACTGGAGCAAAAAATATCAATATGATTTCATAGTTCTTATATAGACAAAGATAAATAGATATATGATATATAGATAGACAATTATAGATAGATGATAGAGAGATGATAGAGTGAGTAGCAATAAAGAAGTGGAAATAAAGATATTTCTTAGCACTCTTTGCTGAGAGGGCCCAGAAGCAATTACATCCCAATCCAATGGGCACGTATAGCTCTCAGATCTTGGCTTCTAAATACCACTGTCCAATCAAAATAACAAGAGCTCCTTGAACTTCCGGTTCCAGAACGGGGCCAGGAAAATTATAAAATGAGCCTGGACTATCCTGCAGTGACAGAAAGTAGGTGCACAGAAAATGATGGAGACATATCAAAAAGACACAATGGCAAACCAGAAGTGGAGGCCAACTCTGTCAATACTTGGGCAAGAAAATAAATAATGATTGTAATCGTTTATGCCCCATTAAATAAAATGAGAAACCACTTATCTAAATTAAATAAATAAATAATAGGAGAGTCTCTTCTTCACAGTAGAATTCCAGATAATAAATATAGAAGAAATGATAGAGATAGAAAATCATATAGAAAATACTGAACAACAAAAGTGAAAATTTCACTTCAAATGAAATTTGTTTTCAGTTTATATATATACATTTTATTAATATTAAGTTTTCATGAGAAAAAATATGAGTATAAAGTTCCATGAAGCTTAGGTTTTAAGAAGTGAAGTTTCACCTTCATTGAAACAATAAACATCAATAAATTCATACTGCTCATGTATTAGAGGAGTTATTACTTTATTTAGCTTATCAAAGCCCATACAGTAAATATGAAATAAAAACACAAAGAATTTCATGTATAGATATTATTCAATGTGGTTGGAGGTTACCATGGGCTAGACAAGTCCAAGACAGTATTTTTGAGGAGCTGGGCCTTGATTAAGTGCCTGATAGATGGGTGGGATTTACACTGAGAGATAACAGCCAGTGAAAAGTAAATGAAATAAGCAAAAGAAGAAAAGTAAGCTTCTACTTTTTTTACTTAGGTAAAAAAGGAAAAGATATGTCTCATGGACAATAAACAGAAATATCTGAACAGAGTAAAAGTGTGACAGTTTACGTAGTTTTGTAAACACGAGGACATTCACTCATTTAATTAACATTTATTAAACATCTACTATGTCTACTCTAATTCTATAAGCACTGGGGATACCAAGATATGGGACAAATATGCATTTAAAATAAGCACATCTGAAGAAAATTTTTGTTTTTCTGGTAAAATTAAATACACTAATAAGTTGGGTAAGTGGAGATGGGAGGTAGTAGGAGCCCCACATTTCAAACAGAGCAGGGACATATCCAAAGACATAGAGACATGAATCAGGCCGGGACCAAACCAGCAAGAAGGTTATAATGGCACTGCACCTCAGTGGGGATAAGAGAGAAACCAGGGGAAGAGGTGATGGATTTAGTGATCAACTGTATTTGGTGACTAAGACAAATGGAAGACTCTAGAATGACTGGGATTCTAGCACTGGGCAGTCAAGGGTCATTCATGAAGAAGGGAAGAGAGGAGACTGTGGGTCTGGGAGTGAAGCTGGTGTTAGGGGGATGTTGAATGTGGGTGCCTCTGGGGAATCATTTTGGAATTCTGGAGTTGAATAAGTCTGGAACTTAAAAGAGAGCTTCAACATTGGCAATCTTCATGCTCTAAGAGAGTTCCAACCACCTATGGAAAGCAGATAAAATTAAAGTGTGTTAGTGGAAGTGAGTGGAGACTAAACTTCCAGGAAAACCATAATTCAACAGGTGGGAGAAGTAAACAGGAAACAGAAGGATTACTCAAAGAGTGATGAGGAGACAGGAAAGATTACTAGTGCTGAATCAAATCGAGGAAAGAATTTTGGGAAGAAATGATTAGCAGCCAGGTGCCCCAGAGTGATTTATATGTTAATCCACTCAACATATAAAGCACCTACTAGATTCCAAGAAGTGCTATGCTTACAGACAGTAATAAACAAAACAAAATTTCTGCCCTCATGGAATTTATAGTTGAAGAAACTTCCACTAAGATTAGAAAAGAAAAAGATCCTTTGAGTCTGGCAATTAGGGGATCGTTGGCCCTTGGTTAAGATCAGAAGATGGAGCCATGAGTACCTGGTTAAGAAGCTCAACCTCTCCACTGTTAGTGTGAGAAAGCAGAAAAGAACCTTGAGTAAAGTTACCTGTTAGGAAGGATGAAAGTTTGAGCTGGCCATGGTATCTGTGATGCTCAGAGCAGAGAGGCTAGCCAAACAAGTAGGAACATTCTGCCACGATTAAGTGGTACATTACTAAGCAGTCAGTTGTTGCTGAAAGGGTGTTTTCATAGAGTAGTTTAGATCTCCTGAGAATCCATGAGTTAATTATGAGACACGTCTTTATAAAACAACAGGAACACAATCACTCAGAAATTCTTCTTGCTGTTTAGACCAGGTGCATAAAAGCTGGACTATTGGCCATTTAGATCTTGCTGTGCTTTTGAAGAGGGGAAAAATGCATCTTGTATGGACTTGGCAGATGAACTGTAAGCACCTCCTAATTTTTTTTTTTTTTTAACTTCTTCACTCTTTATTATTAAAGCTAGGTTCTCCTGCCAAAAGAGACAAGGCAGCTCCTTCTAAATTTAAAGTTCCATTATTCCAATCTGGAAAAATTTCACTAAAGCTGATTAAGGAAATATTGATCATTGGAGAAATATAGTTTACAAAGAAGAGCACATTTTTATTTTATTATTTTGTTAAGCAGTGCAGTACATTTCTAATTTAAACCTCCTAACTATCCTGTAAGGTAACTACTCAGAGATTTGCATTTATAGGTCTGCAGTACTGTACTGGCTGTAGTAGATCGCTCAATTGTCAAATAACTCCATTAGGGAAATGTGTTCATTATTCCATTTTAAACCTGAGAAACTAAGAGAGGTAAGTGGCAAGTCACAGTCACACATGTGGTAAAGAGCCAAACGAGGATTTCACTCTTATTAGCTGGATTGCCTATTTATTTATTGTGTTATTGTAAGAAAATATTAATTTAAAATGAAAGTGAAGAACTTGAATGCATAAACATTGTATCAATTTAATACCAGAGTATCTGGTGGCTTGTTATGAACAGAAATACTGAGAAAAATGGTGTTAAAGCAATATTATATATTCTATAGATATACTTCCCTGGTGATTAGCCTCCAATAGAGAATTTAAAATATCAACAACTTCAGATATAGAATCATTGAAATGGGGTTTCACCTAAAACAAACTCTTAAAAATGCTTTGGCTCAAACTCCTCATTTTATAGATACTGAAAAAGAAGCCACGGTTTTCTGTGGCAGAACAAACTCTTGATTTATTTTAATAATTGAATGTTGAAAACAAGCACTGGGCAAGGAATTATTTATTGCTTATACTCACATATCATATAAAATAAGACCAATCTTCAAATTCTCAAATTATATATATACCCTTGCTTTGTGTGTAAACAAACATCTTAATGAGAAAAGAGATTCCATTGCGTCAAAGAATTTAAAGGTTACAATAATTCCTAGACATGATCTCAGCACACACTGTTTGACCTCTCTACCAACTTTCTCCTGACAAAATTTTCCTAAGGATTTATCTAAAATAAGATAAGGTTGGGTTTCATGGGAAAAAATAGAAACTTTTAAAATGTAGAACCAAGGGAAAATAATTTCTTGCCTATTAAAGTGATTGGGAAAATTTGAAAAGACGGGGTGAGAAATATATCTATTTGCTAAATGACTGATTTTCAAAATATATTATTGTTCTAATATAAGGAAACAAGGGTAACATCCAAACTCCAGTAGAGAAGTTGTTTTAGAACATGTTCAACCAACAAAGTCTTCTTAAATGACAAATTTGTTTTGTGAGTAAAAAGATCACATTCATTTTTAATTGCACTACAACTATATTTCCAGGAGAGCAATTTGATGATAAATCTACTTAAAGTGGTCATTCTCTGTGTCTTGATAATATCTCTATTTGACACTGCAGATGTTTTGTTCGTGCTCAAAATTTGGTCAGATGGCAAGTAAAGTAGACAATTATGACTCAAAATATCATATTACAATTATAAATAGAAGAATAAATAGAGTTATATAGATATTGGAAAGGATTTGAAATAAAAAATTTATATGTGCATGAAAATTATGATAGTATATACACACTAACATTTTAATGTATATAAAATATGAAAAGATGGAGCTACAGAAGTAAAAAATGACATAGGAAAAAAGTGCCATCCTGCCTTTTTATAGATTTGCTTATTATTTGTTCTTCAGTTGAGTACATGTACCATGAAAATGACTTCTTAACTCATAATTCAGTCAAAATACACATTTTAAAAACGATTGCACAAATTCTTATGGCCTTACCACAAATGCAGAATTTTTAGAATAGTTACAAATGACAATGCCAACATGAAAATGTCTAAGCCTTCCAGAGATATATGGTAATAAAGTTTATCTTGGAAAGCTCCATTGAATCCAAACTACAAAAATAAATGTAGAAATGCAGAAAAACAATGAGAAAGAAATATCAAGAGTCATACGGGTAGTAAAGGGTGGTTTTCCATAGGGATTAACTACAGTGAATAATTCATCTCACCAAAACTGTGGAATCCAGAAAATGCATAATGAAAACAGCATCTATAGGCCAGATGGCTTTAAACGTTCATACATGCAATTCCATTCTGGCAGGTTTTTGACACTAAATTTTGGGAATTTTGTTTCTAACTGAGCTTGAAAGAAAATGTAACTGAAAGAATAAAGAAATTGGCACTGATTTTCTTTCTTTGAGAACTGCCTGCTTATTTCTCAGCAATCTTAGGGAACAAAATAGGAGCCCTAATTTTACTTCACATAAGTACAATATAGCACAACTAAGGAGAACACACAATTATTTTTAAAATGCAGATCTCCCTTTGAAGGCAAAAGGAACAAATTCTAACTTTCACAAGGCATCTCACTGCTATAAAAATTAGGTATTTTTACCCTAACTTGTAATATGTGTTTACGCAACTACTATAGAGCTGGCAAATATTAAGCCTTCAAAGAATGATGTTTATTATTAATGATATTTGTTTAGCTTTTCCAAGCCAGTTGACTCTTCTTGGCATAATAATAACAGCCACTAGATTGCCTTCCAATTCTAAAATTCTAATAACAAATCTGGTTTTCAGTAAATCTAATCGCTACATCAAATTCTGACAATTGGTTTTTAAATTTAGTAGATGTCACCATCTAGTGGCCTTAAGTTGAATTTTTCCAACTTGAAAAGTGATTTTATCAGTGACAACAGAATGGGACATTGATTAAAACAGAAAACTCTTTGCAGTTATAAGAATCAGAAGCTCAGCTAATATCAAAGAAGGTCATGCTGCTCCTAGAACCCTGGAATGTATAGGCAGATGGTTCAAGCAATAGGAAGATTTTTGGCAATTTTTTTTTAAAAAGGAGAATAATAGTGCACAGAAATCTTAATTAGTTACATAATTTAAACAGCATAAGTAGTTTTACATGCATCTCATCACTCAGGAAATCCATTGATTCTATTTTTCGCAATGTATACAAAATGCAAACTCTTCTCACTGGCTCCTCTGCTACGCACCTGGTCCAAATGACGATCATCTCAGAAACTAAACTCATAAATGAGAAGTGTTCATAGGTATCATGAGTGATTAGTGTCATTACATTTGAACTCTAAGAGTATATATCTGGGATGGTTAGAAAAAGCATCATGGAAAAGATAAGATTTGAGATGCATTTTTGATAAATAAGCAAGAAGCTGAGAAACATCCCACCTTTGGAAGGAGGTTTGACCAAAAGCATAGGGCATAAGCCATATTTTAAAGACACTTAGTCTACTAGTATTACTAGAGTTATCAGTAGGTTCAAAAAGAACAAGGAAGCTCATCTCTTTCTGTATAGGATGGATTAACTTGTATCAAACCACTGAGACAACTATAAAATATGGATCAAAAATACTTTAAAAAAATCTATGTGAAGGCAAGAGGAAGCTACCATAAACTGCTAATTTTAGGGAGCAAATTCAAGGAGAAAGAAAAGCTCTTATCACAGTTATCTGTAAAGAGAGGCAAAAAATCTGAGTAGAACCTTGTGCAACTTCAGTAGGTCCAGAACAGAAACACTGGAGTTCAGGGACTGCTAAGAAAGATAGAATTTGGTAAACATTCCAGACTCTCAGTTGGGCCCCTGAAGGCCATTCCTTAGGAATAAGGGCAAACAGGAAAAAGAGCAGACCTCACAAAGATTAAACAAAACAAACAAACAAAAAAATGGTTCAATCTCAGATTGGATCAGTGTGTTTTTTTATAAACCACTGGAATGATTAAGGGACAGAGATACAGAGAAAAAAAATTGCCAATATCGGGGATGAAGAAGGAGACATCAGTACAGATCATTAGAAACATATGAAGATAAAATGCCATCTCTCCCTGCAGTGAGCTGCAGATTGATTTAGGGGAATCCCAGAGAAATGGGTACCCATTACCAGCCTCTGGCAGTTCAGATGAGGAAGAGGACAAGTCCACCAAGAAGCGCTGAGTGCCCGAGGGTAGAGTGGGAATGGGAGGTGAGTATATACTGGAGTGAGAGCCCCTGACATAGCCCATATTTCTGTGCCACCACATGGAAAAGCAGCTGAATGGGAGCCAGTAGACCAGAAGGGCCTTATGGAAAGGAAAATCCATGCCATTAGCTAATGTTCACGGACCATACAAGTCAGATTTTATGACAAGATAATTTAGCAGTAGGGCAGTGAGGAGAGCTGCAGATGCTCCCATGGCAGATGAGAAATAAGCATCAATAGATGTCAGCTGGGGCCAGAACTTGATGGAGAGCCAGGGGCCCTCTCCCTCTAATACCCATAATAATACATAACCCCCACACCCACCAGACCCCTTTTCCACCCATAGAACATAGGCCAAGGGAGGAGAAAGCAGGGAGAAAAAAAACCACTAAATTGAAAGTGATTAGGTTAAAAGAGGTCAAACATTTTCACTGACATTCAAAATCTTATACACATCTGCCTCCAACCTGCCCTTCCTACTATGTCCCTTAACGTCCAAACACAAACCCTCCCCCTGAGCCATGTATTTCTCTACAAACATGTCTCGGGTGTTTTCACTTCTGCATATTTACTGAGAACATGTCTCCTGAGCCCCCTAAAGTTCTGACTCTACCTGATTTATATCACTAGCACCTAACACAAGCAGTGACTGATGGCTCCCATAAAGACATATTCAAGATTCTGTGGTTGTGGTCTCATTTGTAAATAGAATCTCTGAGGACCCTAATAAGATAAGGCCAAATAGAATCAGGGTGGGCCTTAATCCAATCTGGCTTCAGTCCTTATAAGCAGAGGAATTTTGGACAGAAAAGTAGAAGATGGAGGAGGAGTCAGAAGGAAAGCAATGGCCATGTGCTGGAAGCAGGGATTGAGTCATGGATTGCCAGCAAACCACAACCAGAATGCTACATGCTTCAGAGAAAGCATGTTCTTACTGACACTTTGATTTTGAACTTCTAGCTTCCAAATCTGAGACAATAAATCGTGTTGTTTAAGCCAACCAGTATGTGGCATTTGCTAAAGGAACCCTGGCAAACTAAGACATAATGGATGGCCAGCCAATGGTTCTGAGTGAAATAATGAACTGAATTAATGAATGAATGAGTTAATGAGTGAAAAATTAAAAACTAATGTTCTTCTTCTAATTATCTCCCAATCTGAATCTTATCTGACTATCTAGGAGAAGCTAAAGCCCTGTTTTTCTCTAGGAAGGCTTTAGAGACCTTTGAAAAAAACAAACAAACAAGTCCTGTAACATATTATCAGTCATTGCCATTTTACCATGTATTTTACCTTGTGTTATTTCATAACTCTATATGCATATATTTGCATAGGTATGGCCAGATTTTCACTTTTAAGAGTATAATCATCTTGAACAGAGGCGTACTTTGGGTGAGGATTAAATGAGGTCTTCCCTCTGATTTTTCACAATGCAATCCAAAGAGAAAAATTGCATGGTAGGGGAGCAGTCACAACCCAAAAGACCTGTGTCCTCTCTCGGACTCTCAAGTACTAAGATGATAACTGAGTTCAGTGGTACTTACCGTATAGTTCATGAGAGCAGGGCACCACAAACGTTCACAGGTGCTTCCCATTGCTTTCATGGGAAGTGCATTAAGCCAGCCAGGAGAGAAATGCATGGGGATGCTTTTCAGGTGGGGTGTCA
>JAQZBX010046073.1:0-20864 GCA_029593785.1 Cabassous unicinctus | reverse complement strand
AGGCCTGAGGAGAGAGAGAGAGATGTGGGATAGCTGGTAGGTGGAGCAGTCAGAACACATGCAACATTTATCAATTTCATTTCTTATATGGGTGCTTTTTGTGGAGCCCCAAAATAATTACAATAATAACATTAAAGATCACTGATCACATAATAATAATGAGAAACTTTGAAATAATGTGAGAATTATAAAATGTGACACAGAGACATGAAGTGAATGCACATTGTTGGAAAAATCAGGCCAATAGACTTGCTTGACACAGAGTTGCCATAAACCTTCAATCTGTAAAAAAAAAAAAAAAATCTGTGAAGCACAGTAAAGTGAAGTGCAATAGTAGAATGTGTGCCTGTAGGGTCATTGGAGATACTATTAGTTAAAATGAGGCCAAACTGGATTAGGATAGGCACTAATCCAGTGTGACTGGTGTCCTTATAGAGAGAATTAGACACAGACAGAGAGACAGGAGAGAATACCATGGAATTCTGGAAGTGAGACAAGACATTCACCTGAGAGTTCACCGCTGACCTTGTGGAGAGAGGGGAGCAGCTGAGCCTGGAGAAAATTGAGCCCCAGGGAGAGAGACAAAGCCTAGAGAGCCTGATGTAACCACTTAGGTAGAAAACACCGTGGATTGCTGGAAAGCAACCACCAGAAACCAGGAGAGAGGTATGGAACAGATTCTTCCCTATAGGCTTCAGAGGAAGCATATTCCTGCCAACACCTTGATTTCAGAATTCTAGCCTCCAGGATTGTGAGACAATAAATTTCTGATTTTTTTTGTTTGTTTTGTTCTTTTAAGTTTTTGCATTTGGGGTACTTTACTATGAAAACCCTGGGGAAACTAAGGCACTGTCTCAAGTCACTTTTGCCTGAACTGTATCCTGGACTCTTTCAGGATGGCAAGGTACTGTCTCCAGTAACAGGCTTCATACTTCCTACTTCGTACTGAAGGGAAGAAAAAAAATTCCCCTTTCTCCCCCTGTAGCAGTTTGATATTGTTTATGAATTCCAAAAATAGATATTGGATTATGATTGTAAATGGGTCTGTACCTGGGCATGATTAAGTTATGATTAGGGCTTTGATTGGGCCACGTCAGCAGGACATTGAGGCCCCGCCCCTTGGTGGGCAGGGACTCACAGAGAAAACTACACAGCAGAGAAGAGAGTAGGAGTTTTGATCCTGGAGCCGAAGAAGTAAACATGCAGGAGAAGCAGATATGTGAGGAAAGAGAGAAGTTTCCATTAGTCATGGCAGAGGCCCCTGGAAGTGAGACAAGACATTCACCTGAGAGTTTACGCTGACCTTGTGGAGAGAGGAGAGCAGCTGAGCCTGGAGAGAACTGAGCCCCAGGGAGAGAGACAAAGCCTAGAGAGCCTGATAGTCTACAGCTGACCTTGTGGAGCGAACAGAGCAGCTGAGCCCAGAGAGAATTGAGCCTTGGGAGAGAGACAAGACATTCCAGCCTATAGCTGATATTGGAAGAAGCTGGGACCATGGAGCCTTAAGAGGAAGAGGAAGGCTGAACATTGGTAGCCATCTTGCTCCAACATGTGGCTACAGTCTTTGGTGAGGGAAGTAACTTATGCTTTATGGCCTGGTAACTGTAAGCTTCTATCCCAAATGAATGCCCTTTATAAAAGCCAACAGATTTACCGTATTTTGCATCAGCACCCCTATAGCTGACTAATACACCTCGCCACAAACAAACTGAGAACAATAACCTTAACCTTGCTTTCCTTGGATGAACCTGAAACAAACATCATGTTCAGTGTAATGTCAGGAGTTTGCTAGTAGTTCAGCTAAGTGACTTAACCTGGATTACTGTTCATTCAGGGTCCAACCATCATTGCAAAGCAGCTGTGATTACAATACTCGTCTTAATTAGCATGTTGAACTGCATCACTGCTATAGAATGGTGACTGGTTGACTTTCTAAAATCTTGCCATTGTTAAAAGAGGGAATATGTCATAATTCTTAACTTTTCCAGTAAAAACAGGGGTGGGGGAGAGGGAGCTGTTAGTTGCTGCTTTAGTTCCCTAACTCCTAAAACAAATACCATACTTTACAACAGAAATTTATTGGCTTATGGTTTCAGAGGCTAGAAGGCCTGTTTCCTTCAGGGGTAGTTATCTTCTGCTGGTTGGCAAACATAAGGTTCCCTGGCTTTTCTTTAAGATGTCAATGCACATGGCCGCATCTTTTCCTCTCTCTTCCTAGTTCCGTTGACTTCTAGCTTCTGGTCAATCCCCATGGCTTTGCCCCTCCATCTCCAATTTCCTTTGCTTATAAGGATTTCAGTTATATTGTATTAAGACCCACCCTCATTCAGTTTGGGCACACCTTAAATAATAATATCTTCAAAGGTCCTATTTACAAATAAGTTCACATCCACAAAACCAGGAGTTGGAACCTGAACATGTCTTTTGTGGGGGACATGATTCAATCTGCAAGAGTTGCTGTTTAGAAAGTTACTAAATGACTTTTGGGAAATATACTTAAACACATTATATCTACATAATAATTATTAATATAATTTTATACACTCAACTCAAAAACATGCATTTTATGTATATTCTAATTTTGTAGTTTTTAACATTATCATTTATATTTTGTAAATACTTACTCAAAAACAGTAAAATAATTACTTAATCTCTGGCAAAAAATACCAGATAAAAATTTCTACTTAGATAATACTAAACATCTAGTAACTTTTTTCATTAGTCTTCTACCAGTAGAGATTCAGGATTACATATATAATAATTTACACATACATACTTATATGTATATATATACATGTATACATATGCATATTTTCAAGTAACAGGAAATACAAACAAATCAATTCATTTATTTTTGTTCCTTTCAGTGAGTGTCAGCCTGTATTATTCAAGAAAAATACATATATATAATTTAGGAACTATACATTTTAGAAATATTAGATGTTCTAAATGAGACCCCTACCACTGTTTGCTATGCAGTTCTGGTTGCTAGCACCATAAATCTGGGCATATAATATTGAGGATAGGGTCAGAGCAGTCTGATTTGAAGCATATAAAGTCTTAACTGCCACAGATAATGTCAATCCAAATTATTATTTCCAGTTCAACACGGATTATAGGACAGAAAGACATAAATGAAAATTAAAAAATAATTTCAGCCCATATTTCAGAAAGTACCTTTTCATGTAGAGAATAATAAATGCTCAGTAGAGCCTGTGGGCAGAGTTGTTGAGGCAAAAAGGCAGAAGTGTCATTCAAGAAACAATTAGATGCCATCCTTGGGGAAATGGAATACTAAAAAGGATATGCCTTGATGGACCAAATGACCTTTATTCTCTCTCCCAAAAGCTCTCATGTTCTTATAATTCTAGTCGGGAAATATTTCAGCAATTTGGCCTCCAGCAATGTCAATTCTTACTTGAATTATTCACCTCACTAGTTCACTGCTGAGGAAGTACCTTTCTCATAGTGCTACAAAGATTGCACATTGACCAAATGCAATTCCCAACGCTGTTGCTCATAGACATTTTAATCACAAAGATGACTTACCTTGGATACATAAAAGTGTTTAACTATATAAATAGCCTTATTTAAAACCCAACGTGATTGTAATCTGGCCCAAATTAAAGAAGAGGGATTTAACTAATTTCATTAATTGTAGAGAGCATGAAAAATTAAAATATCTTCATGGTAAAGTTATTTCATAATATAACAGGTTCTAATGGTTTGTGGTCTATATGAATATGTTTTTTTCTTAATTATTTTCAGAAATGTTAATGGACTATCTCCAGCTATAGACTTTTTATTTTAATATAAAATTAATGAAAATAAAAATAAGAAAATGAGGACCTAAAAAGGGATTCTTCACTTTACAGTTGATGTAAAAACAAATATGTTCAAAATAGCACATTTAGAAAGCTAGCAATTAATACTAACGAAATGTAATATAAAAAATATACTTGGTGCATTTGAGTAAGTTGGGGAAATCAACTATTTATTTTTTTCTTATTTTAGACCTCTCTGGCTAAACATAGAATTCTTGAAAACTCAGGAATATTGTGAGAACTAAATTTCTTCTTATTATATTCTTAAAGTGATATTCAGGGGATGAAAAAGAGCATGTTTCTATCTGTCATCTAAATGGACTCCTAGAATTTCCTCTGTGTGTCATATATCAGAACTTGGTGGTGAACTAGGTGTTGAGAGCATACTTTCAAAAGCTAATAGGCAGTCACATAAATTGGGACAGTTCAAAGCAACAGAAACTAGAGGCTTAAAAAATGCCAGATATATTTAAAAGTGTTTTTAAAACAGCTAAATATTTTATGAATCATTGCCAAAGACAAGTATAATATCAATTTTGTTTAAGGCATATGCTTTCCTTATAATGTAAGTAATTTTCATAATAGATGAAAAATACTTGGATATGTTACTCTAATAAGGCATTAGGCTATTAAACTAAATGATACAATTTACAACATAATCTATGGTAAGTAAATCATAGGTGAAATATTATGCTAAATAATATGGGCTTTGGAATAGATCATATAACTTTTTTTTCTTTTTAAATTGTTTTTTCTTTATTTTTGAAGAAGCTTTAGATTACATAATTATTACATTGAAAATATAGGGGATTCCCATACACCCTACTGCTTACCCCTTCCACAATGTTCCCCAATAACATCTTTCATTAGTGTGGTACATTTGTTACAACTGATGAAAATATACTGAAGCATTGCTACTAAGTAAGGTCTATTTGCATTATGTTTTACTCTTTGCACAGCACAATTTTATAGGTTTTGACAAGATGTAAAATGACCTTTATCCATCATTACAATATCATGCAGGACAATTCCATTGACCCCACAATATCCTATGTAATACTTATTCTTCTCTCTCCCTCCCCTCAGAACTTCTGGTAGCTGCTGCCTTTATATCAATGATACAAGTTCTTCCATTGCTAGAATAATAATAATTTTATTTTAGTCCATAGTTGCATTCTCCCCTTATGTTTGTTCATTCCTCAGTCTTGAGGATTTGGGAATGGTGATGCCCATTCTGTTTCTGACTGAGAGGGGACTTAGATCCCATAGGGCAGATGGATGGAACTGTCTTGCTTACAATTATAGAAAACTCTCTGTTTTGGGGGATGGGAATTGTCCATCATCATCTTTTTTTTTTTTTAATTAATTAATTTTTTTTATATTTTAAAAGATGCTTAGATTACATAAATGTTACTCAAAAATTACAGGGATTCCCATGTTCCACACCTCCCACACCTCCCATAACAACCCACATAAACATCTTTCATTAGTGTGGCACCTCACCTGCCATGGATATACACATCCTGGGGCTTTGCCACTAAGCATGGACAATAGTTCACATTGTAAACCACACTCTCTCCCACACAGTTCTGCATGTTCTATGCTGATGTAAAATGGCCTATATCTGTCATTGTAATGTCACTCAGGATAATTCCCAAGTCCTGAAAAAGCCCCTGTATTACAACTGCTTTTCCCTTCCCTGTCCCGAAAGCATGCAGTGGCCACTGGCACCACCTCACTGTTGTAATTTCTTCCATTGCTTGAAGCACAGTATGTTTACAACAGAATAACTTTTTAAATTTATGGAAACATAGCTAAATAAGGGTTCAAACTGAACTTTCAAATGATGAAAAGATTGTTATTCATTTTGTAAATACATTTTCAACACAGTGATGAATGCATAGAGCATAATCTTATGTCATAAATAGTGATCAATAACAAAAACATTAAGTAAAATAATTCTCAAGCCGTACATTATCAAATGAGAACTTCTATAAAAAAATTAGCTATCAACTAAATGCTACCCAATTACTCTTAATAATAATTGTATTGAAAAAATACTAGCATTTTTAACATTTTTGATATTTTAAAAATCTCACATGTAAAGTACCTATTTAAATAAATTAATTGAATTCATAATTTATTGAGAACATTGCCTTGGTCATCTGATTCATTTATTTTAAAATTTTAATGGCATATGGCCATTCTTTGATTGTCTTTTTGATATTTGAAAATAGCTGAAGTTATTCAGAAGTCTTTCTCCAGAACAATGTATATGATTATTCTTGATAATCAATTCACTCTTCTTTCAATTGCATTCTTTGACTACAATATGAGACCAATTCTTTAGTACACTTGCTGTAAAAACTAACATCAATACTTGTTTAGACAGCATTTTCTTCAGGGTTCTCTAGGGAAACAGAACTGGCAGGAGGTATCTGTAAGTATGAGATTTTATAAAATTATCTCACAGGGCTATGGGCATGCAGGAGTCTAAATTCAATAGGGCAGGCTGCAAGGTCTTAGATGAGTTTCCCAGGAGACACTGGCTGTCTGAAGTAGAGGTGAAAATTCTCTCTCTGAATGCTGAAATCACTTCTCCTTTTAAGGCCTTCAGTTGATTGGATGAAATGTCACTCATTGCTGAAGGTAATCTCCTCAGTTGATTGTAGATGTAATTAGCCATCTATGCAATCAACTCACTGATGATTAAAGTTCATGGAATGTCCTTGTATTACAATTAGCCCAGTTATTGCTTGACCAAACAACTGGGCACCAATACCTGGCCAAATTGACACATTAGCCTCACCATCACAGACTGATACCTTCTGCTTATCACAGGAATATGGTTTGCCGTCACAGTCAATTTATCAAATAAAAGCTAGCCCAATCAAATAATCAATACTTAATTTTTTTGTTCTTATTTAACCTTCTAACATTATAAACCTTTGTAGGTGGTAGAGTTATCCTAAAAGCATTTAATCCTAAAATAAAAATGAATAAAATTGCAGCTTAATAAATTAAAAATGTGATTTAATTAATGTTTTTCTTTACAGGATTAGCAAAAATATAAAATTTAAAATAATGGAAAAAACATTGATTTATTCCCTTTTGTCAACCTGAGTATGATGCTATGCCCAGAATTCTGAAATTTGGAAGTAAAACAAAATCATCAAAGCCATCCTTCTTCCCTATCAAGTCATGCAAGTTGACAAGTAAAATTTTAGGCTGGAAAATTGATTCCAGAAATAACAAATATTTCCCAGTCTTGAAAAGTGAATTGTTAATAGAGGTCTAGGTAAATTGGGCAGAAACATTCCTACTGAGAGAATTAGATAAAGTTTGCAAACTATTTTTTAAAAAGAGCCCTCTTTGTGGCAGCATCAGAGAGATCTCTGCAGAGATCTTAGCAGAGAGAGATCTCTGCAAAGCATTGAAACATGACAGTTAATACCTGAGTGAGAAAAAAGAAAGTGAGCCTCACATTTGGGGTTGCTTCTTCCATAGACAATTCTACTCAAAAAATGTCACTCATGGACCATATGATAGTCCTTGAACAGTTTGTATCAGCAGTGACAGGTAGGGAGACACTTTGTAAAGGAAGATATCCACTACCCTGTAAGCATATGATCAAATGTTTTACTTTTTTTACTTATCAGACAAATGTATTTCAAAACCATAATAAGGAACCCTTATGCACTGATGGTGGGAGTGTAAATTGGTTATACCAATTTTTATAAACTCTCTTATATTATTTCTTAAAACTGAACTGATGTAAACTATTGAACCCCAAATTCTACTCCTTGGTATATGTACATCAGAAATGGGTGCATATATTCTCTATGAGACATATATAATAATATTCATAACCAAATTGTTTATAATAGTGCAAACCTGAAACCCAAGTGGTCCTGAATAGTAAAATGCATAAATCATGGTATATTCATCCAATGGAATATCGTACAGCAATGAAAAAGAATAAATTAATGTATCTAACATGGGCAAATCTCATAACATGTTCTGTTGATGAATAAAGTTAGGCTTTATATATACTGATTGTATTATTTTATGTATACCAAGTTTAAAATGAGTCAAACTCCTCTGTGGTGTTAGTTTTCAGTGTAGTGGTTACCTCTGATGAGGAGGGAGGGCAATATCACAAATGAGGATTCTGGGTTGCTAATGATGTTTTGTTTCTTGACCTAGGGAATGTGTATATGGTATGTTCACAGGTGCTATGCACACTTTCTATTTAATTGTTATACCTCAATAAAATGTGCTTCAGATTTTGGTTACCCTGCCCTTACAGTCATAACCAATGCCTAGTTATGGGTCTGTTTGAGAGTCAAAAGGAAAGCAGGGGCCATACCACTAACAGTATACAAAACAAATGCCCAGGCACATTTATTTGCCAATAATGCAAACATGCAAACACATCAGAAATTCATGGTTCTTGAGGCAATCTATGGATTCAGTGAAAAGTGTACTAGAACCACAGTTATTGTATTCTAAAATAAGTGATGGGTATAGCTAAACTCTTAGCTAATTTCATCATTAATTCCTGGATTTTAGGAAGTCTCCTCTATTGGAATAAAAAAAATAGTAACAACTAAAAGAAAACACACACACGTGAAACACATATAATACATTTAAAAAAGACCTAAATCATAAAAATAAATGTGTCAGGTTCATTTAATATTTCAACTCTTAAGATTTAAGCAATTGCTTTAAGACCACCTGTGCAAAAAAAAACATTTAATTTGTGGAATTATGCTAGTGATGGTTTGCAATTGGGGATGCACACATCAAAATGAACTGTGGACCTTTTTCTGAAATCTGTACATTGAGCCTTCCTCCAATTTCCTGTAGCTATGGTAAACCTAGGTGTTTGATTCAAGCATTTGTGCATTTAAAAAGCCCCACAAGTGATTATGGCATATATAACAGTTTAAGAACATCGTTTTAGGCTATAAAATCAAGGCAAAATAAACAGTTATCTCATTACTCACATATATTAATAATTCAGGTAACCAGTTATTTGAATTAGTTTATGCATCACCACATGTGACAGAAATACTCTAGGTAGATCCAATAATACTCAACTCCTGCAGTTTACATTCTTTTATAATCTCTTCTTGAGTGTGAATGGGACCTATGAGTTGCTGTAAAAAAAAGAAAAAGCCAAAGATGACGGCATGGCATTTCTGTGATTATGTTATATTATATGACACTTTAATGCTGGCAGACTTGCTCTAGACACTTGCTGGCATGATGAAGTAAGATACTATACTGGGGAAGCCCCATAGTAGGAAAGTGAGAACAGTTAGAAACTACAAGAGACCTCTCGGCATTGTGGATGATCTCTAGGAGTTGAGGGTGGCCTCCAGTTTTTTCAGCAAAAAAGCTTAATCTCCCAATCCTACAACCTCAAGGAAATGAACTCTGCCAATAATCTGAGTGACTCTGTCCCTAGTCAAGACTCCAAATGATGGGTCAGTTTTGAATGTAGATTAAGTCCAACTTATTGATGTCATCTTTTATGAATTTCACATTTGTGTCATATAAAATAAATCTTTGTCTCACCAAAGTCACACAGACTTTTCCTATATCTTTCCCTGGTAATTGTATAGTTCTAGTTCTTAAACACAGTTCTGTTGTACATTTTGAGTTAATTTTTTTACATGATGTGAGGTAAAGGGTTGAAGTTCATTTTATTATTTATTCATTCATTTATGAATGTTATGTATGGATGCATACGGGTATGTATGTATGTATATATGTATTTTTTTGTGTGATATCCAATTGTTCCTCCAGTGTTGTTTGAAAAGACTATCCTTTCTTATTGAATTCTTTGGCACTTTTGTTAAAAATCTGTAAACCATGTACAAGAGGGTGTATTTCTGGATTTTCTATTCTTTTCCACTGATGTATATTCCTATCTTTATGCCAATACTACATTTTAAAAATTACTGTAGTGTCACTTTAAATTTTGAAAACAGGTAGTCCTCCAATTTTGCTTTTTTTTTTTTCTTTTCTATATTATTGTGGCTATTTGAGGCCTTTGCCTTTTCCACATAAATATTTTTTATCAACTTATCAATTTATAAAATAAGACTCATGGAAATTTCATAGGGGTTGTATTGACTCTTCAGATCAATTTGGGAATAATTGCCATATTATCAATATTTATTCTTCCCATCAATGAGCATAATATACCTCTCCATTTATTAAGAGATCTTTAATTTATCTCAATGATTTTTTTTTTTATTTTTCAGCGTACAAGTTTCGTACCTTTTAATTAAAATTATTTCTATTATTTGATGCTCTTATGAATTCAATTGCTTTATTGATTTCTTGTTTGGATTATTTTTGCTAGCATATAGAAATACAATTGATATTTTATTTTGATCTTGTATCCTGAACCTTGCTAAACTTCCTTATGAGTTCTGATAGCTTTGTTTTCTTTTATTCCGCTTTGGTAAATTCTTTTAGGTTCTCTAAATAAAAGAAAATGTCACCTGAGAATAAAGGCAATTTTTATTTCTTCTTTCCCAGTCTGACTTTAATTCCTTTTCTTATATTATTACACTGGCTAGAACCTCCAGTACAATGTTGAATAGAAGTAATGAGAGAGGACCTCCATGCCATGTACCTAATCTTCAGGGGGAAAGATTCAAAGAAAAGTGTTGGCTGTATTTTTCTATGCAAATACCCTTTATCGAGTTGAGGAAGTTCTCTTCTATGCCTAGTTTATTTTAGAAATTCACTCTTAAATGAGTATGTTTTGGATTTCACAAATGCTTTTTTCTGTCTCTATTGATAATCTATTTTTTCCCATGACTATGAAGTATTATATTAATTGTTTTATAGACGTTTAGGGAAGCTTGCATTTGTAAAATAAATCATATATTGTAATGGTATATAGTCATATATGTATATGTTGCTGAGCACTTTGGTTTTAAATTCCAGTTTTATTTCTATGGGCAATATATTCAGAAAATTTCAGATTTAGATTTTTAACTTTCCATATGTCTTTGTATGCCAATATCAAGTTCTTTTGATTGCGTATAAAAGTAAAAACAAACAAACAAGCAAACTTTTGGGGTAGCACATGAATAATGTGTCCATTTAAAAATACAGCTAGGCAGAAAAAGAAGAAAAGAAAACATCTCAACTCTAAGATAAAAGCATGGATCATTTTTGACAAAGAAAATTTAATATCTTTATTCTAATTGTATGATTAGTGACTAAGACTAAATATATTTCTTTACAGCTTGATATTTTGTACAAATATCTTTTTATACATATAAATGAAATTTTTACATTGAAAATAAGTAATTGCAGATTAAACAATTTACGATGAGATGTTAGCAAAATGAGACATACCTAAAATAAATAACTGCAAAAATTTAAAAGTTAAATGCAAAACAACAGCATATCAGGCAAATGCTAATACAAATAGGGCAGAGGCATAATCTTAATCTAAAAAAAAAAATCATTTTAAAGACACAGGATAATTTTGACTTAGAATAATTTGCTTCCAAAATACTATAGAAATAATCGTAATACTTTCCCACTGCTTTTTATATCTTATCAATTCTTCAAGATTCAAATAGCTAATAGTTATGTCGTGCTTATATGTCAGGATTGTTGAATAAACATTCCTGTAGCATTTAGCTTTGCTTCTTGATGGAAACTTTCTCACAGGACATTTTTGGTTTGGTCTTTGACTTTCTCTGCAGTTTCTCTGCAGCTATCTATAATGCTTTTCCTGTCCAGCAATAAAGACCTTAAATTTCACTTTGAAAATGTTCCAGTTTATTATTTTATTATACAAATTAACAATATGTGGATTTTCTGTGATGGATCAAAATGCATAAATTCGTTGACAAGCAGTGATTGTGGAAAAATTTCTCCTGATAAATTTTCATAAAATATTTTAGCAAAAAGAGAATAAACATTAAAAATACTAAGTTCTAGCCATCAAAGTTAGAAAAGTTTAACAATACACCTTATTCTTACCGAGATACACAAAAATTATGGTCATGAGAAAAGACAAACTAGAATTTCTTCCAATGACTATTTTTTGAAAATCATTTTGAACATTTTCTAACATGCATAAAATTTGAAAGAATTTTATAATGTACAATACATAAATTCTACCATTAACATATTAGAGTACTTGATTCGTCTGATATCTAACAATCTATATATTCCTCTGTACATCCATCAGTCTATCTTATTTTCTGAAGAATTTAAATAAATTGCACACATCAGTATACTTCACCCTGAATTATTCATCATGCATATCATTAACTAGAATTCAATATTTGTTTATGGTTTTGTTTTCTGGGGAAAATATTACATAAAATTAAATATAAAATATCAAGGAACAGTGACTGAGAAATTTATTCAACTATGTAAATCCAATTTTGTGTAGAGATATAGCACTTTACCATTACACCAAAATTTCTTTCTTCTCCTCTACCAGTCTACCTCTGCCCAACCCCAATTCTCCAGTGAGACAATGACTTTTCTGATTTTTTCCACCATAGATCAGTTCTTATTCTGTTCTAACACTTTACACCAAAAATTTGTCTTTTTCAAGAATCATGTAATTGATAGTCCAAAGATAGAACCGCTGTTTTTGATTCCACACTGTGAAAAAATAAAAATAATACAATTATGTACAAGACTAGTTGAAAGGGTATACAATTAGCAGGGATAATTGACAATCTGAGTGGATAGAGCCAACAGGAAATCCAAGAAAAGAAAGGAGACATTGCTAACATTTTACAATGTATCACCTGTTGCTTGGGAAAAGAAAAAAAAGTATTTTGAGAATGAGAGTCAAAAAGGAAAAAAAAAAAAATGCAAAAGAAGCCATGTACTGCATTAAATACCATTCATGGAACATCAAGACTTATAGGAAAAAATAATTATCAATTGCAAGTATGCATTTAATGCATGGTATATTGAAATGTATGCCATGATTACCTATATTACTATAGGATTTCAATTATATTTTTATAATCTATTTATAGAGATCCAGAGATTATATGGTAGTTTTGGCTGTAGTTTCACTTCCATGTATATCTTAAAGCAAAGATTTCTAACTCCAACTTGCCGATAATATTGGATAGATTGCTTTACCTTTTCTTTTCAGTCTTCTCATATATGCTTTGGTTGTGAAGGAACAAACTACTATGTATATATTCAGGGTCACAGGAGGATATTTGTCTATGTGAATTGAAAGTCATAACTCCCTGAAATTGTTCCCCTATGAGTTAATTCAAAGAATTGGAGTTTGAGGTCTTTGAACATAGAATCTAAACCCTCAAACTCTGATTTAAAAGAAATAGCAACAGAAACAAAGCGTTAGAATAACATTAAAGTAAAGCTGAAACCACCACCAAAATTCCAACAAACTCCTTTTTTAAAAATATATTCTTATTTATATAATTATCTATTTTTGTTTTCAAGTGTTTATATAGATGATGCTGACTGAAACTCAGTTTTTGTAATAGCTATAACATAAATTTATCCATGATAATTTAGCTTTACGAAATCACTCAATTTACTTTAGCGATCTGCCCAAAAATGGAACATAAGTTGTAATTTAAATACTAAGCTATTATAGACTGACAAGGTAAGTATATCAATAATTTTTTCCTTTCGTATTTACATGAATATACATATGCCCCATATTTTACTCACTGGTTATTAGTAGTGATAACTAATCTAAGGATTAAATAATAAGCAATATACTTTTAAAATAAGTTAGAATAGAATTGTAGAACCAATAATTCTTCATGATCAATTTAATACTTTATAAAATGAGGAAACTAAATCTCAGTGAAGCAAGGTTTTCTTATATTTGTGCCTTTCCATATATTTACTTGGTGCATTAAAGTACAGGAAAAAATTCCCTATATATATCTTGAGTGGTCCTCATAACAATCCTATAAGATAGGCATGGTGACATCATCATCATACAGGTGTGAAACTAGGATTTAGAAGTTTTTAATGGCTCTCTAAATCTCACATATCATGTTAATTATAATATTAGCATTACTTGCCAGTTTGTTATTATTTCCAAAAGAAGAAAACCAAAACACATTTCCTTAAACATTGTCATCAGTTACAGTTGAGAACTCTCCCCAGAACTCTCAGATAAAGGGAAAGTGAAAGCATATTTTCACTACAAATTTCCCTTCATCAAATGCAACTATTATTATATAGTTAGAGTTTATGTTTAATTAGCTAAATGAAAAAATTAAATAAATACCATACAACCTAGCCTTACAACTTGGAAAAGGAGAAATGTAAAAGTAAATAAATAATAAATAAGTTTACTTCATAGGGCCAGACAGATGGACATTGAACATTGTATCTCAAATCTTATTATATTTTATTGTTACACCATAAATAATTTTAGATGCAAGAATTTGTATAAACAAAGGGGGGAACTCTTACGTATCATTTCTTTTACTACATGCAAAATTATTTTAACTGGTATTGAGTTTAAAAATACATCATGCTCATATGATCCCACTTTATTTTATATTTTCAGAGGTCCCTAAGATATTTTATGGTACAACTAGATATATCAATATGTTGTTGTACAGATTTAATGTCTTTTGATTTTAATTCTTATATTGGTATAATTATAGAAAATTTTATTTTAAATACAGAAACCAGATATACATATAGATTCATGGATGCTATGACTCCTTTAATAAAGGAACTTCTTCAGAAGAATGCATAAAATTTCAACTGCCTATTAACCTAAAAATATAACAAGCTAGGCATCAATTTATTCATCAGAATGACAACTAAGGCTCTTGTCAGATTAACTGCACTACGCATGAAATAATTAAGACAAGAAAAATGTTATTATGCCCTACAGAATTCTTAAAAAATAATGATCCTAAATATATTCAAAATAAATATTTTTAAAAGACATATAGCTCATTTTTGTAACATTTATTAATAATAGAGTGGCTTTTAAAGCTTTTCAAAATTAGTTTTCTAATCATGAGTTCTTATTTTTTATTTTACTCATTTAAAATTTGGAACAAAGAAGTCTGAATCATAGCTATCTTTCATAAGGCTGTTTTCTTTGGCAAAGATTAAAATAAAAATATTGTAGTAGACTTGAGAATTTATGAGCTCACAATCAGTTTTGAAGACTATGAATACATGGGTAATTGTCTATAAATTATTAATAATTCCTTGCTATTTATAAAATATCATTTTATATATCTCTTTCAGCAAGTATTTTGTTAGCAGCCTTAATATTCTATTTTCTAAGAAATTATAAATTTATAGTATCATGAAATAATGTCATTCAAATAATTCCCATTTTAACTAGCTCAGATAGTGAGTTTTGACTACCTTTTCATATAAAAGAAACAATTTTTAACAAATCACTTAGAGTCATTTATTAATGATGCAAGTGTTGTGTCCCACTGAACCAACGGCAGGACTCTCCCTGAAAGAACCAAGGGAAGACCCAGCTGGACTGCCCCAAATTGCCCTACAGTTAGGCCGGTTGAGATTCCAAAGAAAGAGGCACTACAACACTTGGGTAATCAGCCCAAAAAGCATTTAATAAGGAAACTTATACCAAGGAGCTGCAGCTACCTCACAATGGACAGTGAGCTCATAGTTCACTCGCATGTGTCTGTGAATATGGTCCACAGTACAGATTGTTTATGGTTATATAAGATCTATAAGAGCCAGAACCTTGCATGTTCTTTTCTCAAAATAAGATGTGCTTGGGGGAGGTCGCATTCAAGGTTATAACAGCCAAAGCTGGGTATGCTTCTAGGGTATAATAAGAAGGGATGTTTAAGGAGAATGTGAGGGGCAAGGTCAATTCTCCTTCAAGTAAGAAATGCTATATGTATTACACATCAATCTATTTTGCACTGATCAAAAGAAGGATATAGGACCGTGCTGTCCAATCCAATAGGCTCTAGCCACATGAAGTGATTTAGATGTAAATTTGACTGTTTAAAATTAAACAAAATATTTCAATTCAGTACCTCTATTGTACTCATGCCAAGAACTCAATAGCCATACATGGCTAGAGGTTACTATGTTGGACATTGGACAGCACACTTATAGAATATTTCTATCATCACAGGATTTTATATTGGACCATGTTGATCCAGAGTGTTTGAGATAAACTAATTCCATAGTAAAAATTATGAAGTATGAACACTTTCTATTTTATATATTTATAATAGAGTGGCTATCACAAATCTGAGCCTGTTATTCCATTTCTCTTGAATTTTTGATTAAAGACTATACAAATAACTTATCTGTATAAATTGAAAATATTAGCTACAAATAAGCCATGTATGTTATCTCTGAATATTTGTAGAAGGGAGATGGTATAACATGGTGTTGACATGTGGGGAACCAAACCATAGAATCATTAAATGAGAAAGACCATTCTGACACTCAAGTAAAATTATAGTGCAAAATAACAAAGCATAAGGGCTATTTGTGTTCACCTAAAATTCATTAAATATTATATATGACCACAGGAATCAGGATCATTTTTAATCTGTTCTTTGCCTGTATTGTTAAGATTGAGAAATGGGAAGAAAGCAGTCACATTAACTCTCTCCTCTAAATGAGGCTGCCAATAAGCAATTCTGAATTCATATTAGTGGTAAAAACTAAGTCAACGTACTTTTTCCTTTTTTTGTGCATTACTTGTTTAAGGATTACATTTGATAGGATTTTCTAAATTAGCTTTTTATTTTAGAACAATTATAAATTTACATAATTATTGCGAAGATAGTACAGAAAATTCCCATGTGCCCCACAGCCATTTCCTCCTATTATTAACATCTTACGGTAATATGGTTTGCTTTCACAATTAATGAACCAATACTGATATGTTATTAGTAACTAATATCTATTGTTTATTCAGATAACTTAGTTTTTACCTAATATCATTGTGTGTGTGTGTGTGTGTGTGTGCAGGTGTTTAGTACTTTACTTTCTAGTATTACACGATGATCCATGCTCCTCTTGGATTTTCCTGCCCCAGGCCCAAAATAAGCCATTTTTCCAAAGAATCCTGGTTTTTTATTAGCCAATGTTATTAGAGCCTAAGTTCCAGAGCTAGATGTGCTCATTGCTACTGGGGTGTCATTGCTTCTAGGCCCTTTTGTCTCACAAAGTAAGGAGATATATGTGGGTGTGCTAACCCATTATCTATCTATCTATCTATCTACACATCTATAAATAATTCTATGTACAAACATCTTTCTATATATTATCCTAAGTTGAATTCATATTGATCACTCCAACTCTAATCAATTATTATATGGATCATTATACACTTCTCTCCTTGCTTATCTGTGACTTCCCCTTATGACAGTGAGATACCAAACTCCCACTATCACTCATTAATTTTCTTAATTGTTTTACTCCAGCAAATATGCCTAGTGGTTTCAGAATTGTTAACTTGTACTTCTATGGGAAACAACTTTATCAACTCAAGTACAGCATTTATATAAAAGTCCTTTTGCTCTTAGTCTTTGGTTACCACTCATTTCCAAAGGTACATAGGTTGGCAGCTTATTCTTCCACCCCCTTTAGAACGGTTTTATCATGTATGTTTAACATTTTGATTCCTTTGTCACAGTCTGCATTCCATACTGAGATCTCACAACCTCCTAAGTGATTTTTGAAATTGCATACATTAGCGTTCACTCTTTTTAATCCGTAGATTTTGGCAAATGATTACTATCTTGCATCCACAATTACAGTATTATACAGTATAATTTTAATGCTCTGAAAATCTCCTATGCTTCATCTATTCAACATTTGTCCCCAACCCATGTCAACTACTGATCTGTTTACCATCCGTAAAGCTTTGTCTTTTCAAGAATCTTGCAGTAAATAGCGAAGAGGTTTCTTTGCTTAGGAATATGCATTTAAGATTTACCCATGTCTTTTGTGACTTGATAGCTTATTCCATTGTATGAATGTATTATAGTCTGTCTATTTATTACCTATTGAAAGACATTTTGATCACTTCCACGTTTTGGAAAGTAAAGCTGCTATCAACATTTGCCTGCAGAGTTTCGTTGGACTTTAGTTTTGAAATCAGTTAGATAAATACCTAGAACAGGTGATGTATCACATGTCAAGATAATATTTAGTTGTTTTTTTTTAAAGCTGCCACGCTGTCTTCAAAGTGGCTATATCATTTTAAATTCCTACCATTAATGAATCAGAGTTCCTGTTGCTTTATATCTTGCCAGTAGTTAGTATTGCAAAATTTTTAAGCCATTCTAATATGTGCATAGTGACAGCTCAATGTTGTTTTAATTATCAATTTTCTGATGACAAATGATGTTCACCTTCATTTCATGTGCTCAGCTTCTATTTGTATCTCTTCTTTGATGGGATGTCTATTAAAATATTTAGCCAATTTTGGGGCTTTGGTTTTTTGTTTCCTTATTGCTGAGTTTTAAGTCTTCTTTGTATATATTGGATACAAACCTTTTATCATTTGTGTTTATCATTATGTGTTTCATAAATATTTTCTCCAATGCTGTGGCTTGTCTTAACATTTTCTTACATGTCTTTTACAGAACAAGAGTTATTAATTAAAAATTAAAAGTTATTAATTTTAATAATATCAAACCTATGATAATTTTCCATCATGGAATATGCTAATGGAGAAATAGCTTAAAAAATCTCAAGCTCATATAGATTTTTTCCTGTATTTTATAATTTTGAATTTCACATTTGGGTGTATAATCCATTCTGAGTTAATTTTTGTGAGAGGTATAAAATCTGCATCTAGGTACATTTTTTCACATAAGGCTGTCCAATTTTTCTAGCACCATTTCTTCAAAGGGCTATATCCTTTAAATGGCTGTTAATCTGTTTGAGAAGATCAGTTGATTATATTTGTATAAATCTATATCTAGGCTCTATTCTAGTCCATTGGCTTATGCGTCTTCTCTTTAGCCAATAACATGCTGTCCTAATTACTGTAGCTTTATAATGTAACCTTAAATTGAGTAATATGAGTCCTCTAACTTTGTTTTACTTCAGTATTCTGCTGTCTGTTCTACATCTCTTCCCATACCATATAAAATTGAAAATCATTTAATCAGTATCTAAAAAGTATCTTCTGGGATTTTGATGGGTATTGTATAGAATCTATAGCTAAAATTGGGAAGAATTAACATCATAACAATATTCGGGCTTCCAATCCATTAACATGGAATATTCCTACATTTATTTAGTTTTTTAAAATTTCTTCAGTGTTCTGTAGTTTTCTGCCTTTTGATCCTATACATATTTTGCTATATTTATACTAAAGTATTTCATTTTCTTCTGCTAATATAAATGCTATTTTTACATTTCAAATTCCAGTTCTTCATTGCTGTAACAGAAGAATGCAATTGAAAAATTTGGACATGTATATTTCTCATTCTTTTCTTAAATTTTATTGAAATTTATCATTCATAAATAAACATACATAAACAATAAGTGTGTAGTAAAATTTGTTAATTTACAAAACAAACATGCATATCATCATACAAAGCTCCCATACATCTCCCCACCACCTACACCTTGCATTGTTGTAAAACACTTGTTACAAACTATGAAAGAGCATTGTCAAAATATTACTACCAGCTATTGCCCATATCTTACATTTGGTGTATTTTTTTCCCCAACCCATCCAATTAAAACCCTGTGTTAGTATTATATATATGTTATCATTCATGAGAAAATGTTCTCATATTTTTCCTGTTAACCACAGTTCATCATCCGCTGTGGATTCCTTGTGTTATACAGTGCCATGTTTTGTACAATCCATTCAAAGTGTACACTCAGAGGCTCTCATTTTCATCACAGAGTTGTGTTATCATCACCTCAGTCAATTCTGGGACACTTTCATTACTCCAAAAGGAAAAATCTCATACCCCTTTATAATCCCCTTTTATTGCCCCTTAGTGTTCAAATAATATCTTCTTGTCATTGCTGCAAATTATTCCAATATTACTGTCAACTCTTGTCCCTAAGTTACATTAGTTGCAATTTTCCTGTACATCACCATATTCTTAGTACTTTGTAAAAGAAGGTCATTCTTATATTTATAGTATTAACTACAATTTTCATCCACTACCGAAATCACTGTTATACATTCCCTAGATTATTCTCGAGTGTCCTTTCACTTGACATTTATGTCCACAAACTACCCCTTTCAGCGACAATCACATTTATAAATCAACAGTGTTAGTTATACTCACTATAATGTGTTAGTCGCAACTCTATTCATCTCCTCATGTTTACAATTAACCTTATTAATAATGCTATATACATTAACCCTCATCTCCCATTCTCATCCCACATTTTATTTTCTTATAATCTATACTCTAGAGCTTTACCTCTGTGTGTTTTCTCATTGTATTTAGTTCATATAAGTGAGACCATACAATATTTATCCTTTGTTTCTGGCTATTTCACTCAATATAATATCCTCTAGGTTCAACCACATTGTTTGATGCATCCTGATTTCATTTCTTCTTACAGCTAAATAGTACGCCATTGTATGTATATACCACATTTTGTTTATCCATTCATCAGTTGGTGGACACTTGGGCTGATTCCATATTTTAGCAATTGTGAATAATGCTGCTATGAGCATCGGTGTGGAAATGTCAATTTTTGCCTTTGCTTTCAGTTATTCTGGATATATTCCTAGTAATGGGATTGATGGATCATAAGGCACTTCTATATTCAGCTTCTTGAGGGACTGCAAAACTGTCTTCCACAGAGGCTGCACATTCTACATTCCCACCCACAGTGTAGAAGTGTTCCAATTTCTCCACATCCTTTCTAGTAGTTTTCTGGGGTTTTTTTCGTGGGGCTTTTTTGTTTGTTTGTTTGTTTCGGCAAGCAAGTAAAGTGTTTATTGAGAGGTGAGAAAAAGTGAGCGTACACACTCAAGATTTGAGTGTGAGCATGCTACAGGGTGAGAAATGCCTCTTT
>JAQZBX010046072.1:0-20864 GCA_029593785.1 Cabassous unicinctus | reverse complement strand
TATATGCACTTTACCTTATTTAGAAAGCTTCCTTCTATTGCTGTCTTTTGGAGTGGTTTTATGAAGAAAGGGTGCTGTATTTTGTCAAATACCTTTTCTGCATCAATCGATAGGATCCTGTGATTGTTCTTCTTCAATTTGTCAGTGTGGTTTATTACACTAATTGATTTTCTTGTGTTGAACCACCTTGCATACCTGGGATAAAACCCATTTGATCATGGCATATATTTCTTTTAATTTGCTTTTGGATTCAGTTTGTGAGCATTTTGTTGAGGAGTTTAGCGATATTGATGTGTAATTTTCTTTTTTCATAGTATCTTTATCTGGTTTTGGTATTAGGGTGATATTTGCTTTAGAGAATAAATTTGGTGGCATTCATTCCTATTCATCTTTGAATAATTGGTAGAATTCAACGGTGAAACCATCTGGTCCTGGACTTTTCATCTTTGGGAGGTTTTTGATAACTGTATCAATCTAGTCACTTGTGATTGGTTTGTTAAGGTCTTCTATTTTATCTAGGGTCAGTGTAGGTTACTCATATGTTTCTAGGAATTTGTCCATCTCATCTACATTGTCTCGACTTTTGGTATACAGTTGTTGATAGTATCCTCTTATGATCTCTCTTATTTTTGCAGGTTCAGTGGTAATGCCCCCCCTCTTTTATTTCTCATTTTATTTATTTGCGTCTTCTCACTATTCTGAATAACATCTTTTTTTATTTTGACAGTCTAGCTGAGGGTTTTTCAATTTTTGTTGATCGTCTCAAAGAATTATCTTTTGGTTTTGTTAATTCTCTCAATTATTTTTTGTTGTTGGTGTTGTTGTTCTCAATTTCATTTATTGCTGATATGATCTTTACTTATCTTTCCTTCAGCTTGGTTTGGGATTAATTTGCTGCTCTTTTTCTAGAGCCACAGTTGTGCAGTTAGATCTTCAATTTTAGCACTTTCTTCTTTTTTAATGTAAGCATTGAGGGCTCTTAGCACTGCCTTTGCAGTGTCCCATAGGTTTAATATGTTGTGTTCTCATTTTCATTCTTCTTCAAGATATCTGCTGAATTCTCTTGTAATTTCTTTTTGACCCACTGATTATTTAAGAGTGTGTTGTTTAATTTCCATATATTTAAGAATTTTCCCTTTTTCCATTGATTATTGATTTCCATCATCCTTCTGTTGTGATCAGAGAAAGTGTTTGGTATAATTTCAATGTTTTTAAATTTATTGAGACTTTTCTTGTGACTCAAAATATGGTCTAACTTGGAGAAGGATCTATACGAACTTGAAAAGAATGTATATCCTGTCTTTGGATGTGCAATGCTCTATAGATATCTGTTAGGTCTAGTTCATTTATCATGTAATTCAAGCTCTCTGTTTCTTTATTTGTCCTCTGTCCAGATGTTCCAACCAATATTATTAGTGGTGTATTGGAGTCTCAAACTATTATTGTAGAGACATCAATTTCTCCCTTTGGTTTGCCAGTGTGTGCCTCATGTATCTTGGGGCACTCAGATTAGGTGAGCAAATATTTAGTATAGTTATTTCTTGGTGAATTGCTCCTTTTATTAATATATAACGACCTTTTTCATCCTTTATAACAGTTTTGCATTTGAAATCTATTTTGTCCAATATTAGTTTTGCTACTCCAGCTCTTTTTTGGTTACTACTTGCATGGAATATCTTTTTCCAACCTTTCACTTTTAACCGGGTTGTGTCTTTACATCTGAGGTGGGTCTCTTGTAGATAACATATAAACAGCTCACAATTTTTTTATCCATCCTATCAGTCTATGTCTTTTGATTGGGGAGTTCAAGCCATTAGCATTCAATGTTATTACTGTAAATGCATTACTTACTTCATCCATTTTGTCCTTCCACTTGCTGTTGTCATATCATTCTATTGCCTGTCTTAACCTTTAGTTTACCCTTTCTAACAGTCTTAATTTTTACACTTTTCTCCAAATCTCTTGCCTTCTTTTTTCCGTCACAGGTTGCAGCCTCCCTTTATTATCTCTTGTAATTCTGGTCTATTGGTAAGATATTCTATCAGTTTTTGTTTATCTGTGAAGTCTTTCAACTCAACTTCATTTTTGAAGGACAGTTTTGCCAGACACAGAATTTTTGGCTGACAGTTTTTCTCTTTCAGTATGAGAGGTTGGCACTTAATCTTATCAAGTTCCCCTTGTGTGGCAGTTTGATAGTATTTATGAATTCCAAAAAAAATATATTGATTATACTTGTAAACTGGTCTATTTCTCTAAGCATGATAACCCTTTGATTGTATTAGATTCAGTTGAGACATCTGATTAAATTAGTTAAGTTTAGGCCTTTGATTCAACCACATCATTAGAGTGTGCCTCAGCATTGAGTCCCAGCATCCTTGGTGGGCTGATAAAACAGACTCTCACACAGAAGGAGATACACAGAGAAGAAGAACACAGAGGAAAGATACAGCTCATTAGACATGGCAGAGGCCCCAGGAAGAGAGATGAGCATGATAGTCTAGAGCTGACCTTGTAAAGAGAGCAGAGCGGCTGAGACCCGAAAGAAATGAGTCCCAGGGAGAGAGATAAGACTTATGTCAGCCTACAACTGAAATCAGAAGAAGCTGGGGCCATGGAGCCTTAAGAGGAAGAAGGAAGGCAGAACTCTTGCAGACACAGCCCTCCATCTTGTGTCAACAGGTGACAAATGACGTGGGTAAGAAAGTACCTGTTGTGGTATATTGAGTTGGACTCTTCAGGGCCTTGTGACTGTAAGCTTCTACCCCAAATAAATACCCTTTACAGAAGCCAACAGAGTTCTGGTATTTTGCATCATCACTCCTTTGGCTGACTAATACACCTTGTGTGTGATGCTTTGCTTTTCTCTTGCTGCTTTCAGAATCTTCTTTTTATCTCTATATTTGTAATTCTGAATAATAGGTGTCTTGGGGTAGATCTATTTGAATTTTTTCTGTTTGGGGTGCATTATCCCTCTTAGATAGAGATATTTATGCCTTTCACAAGGATTGGGAAGTTTTTGGTCATTATTTCCTCAATTATTCTTTCTGGCCTTTTCCATTATCTTCTCCTTCTGAAACACCAATAAGGGAATATTTGTGCATTTCACATTTTCATTCAGTTCCCTGAGACTCTGCTCCATTTTTTCCATTCTCTTTTCTTTCTGTTCTCCTGTCTTTTCCAGTTTGTATGTTCTGTCTTGAAAATCACGAATTGTGTCTTTGAGCAATTCAAATCTGTTCTTATGTGCCTCTAACGTATTTTTAATCTTATTCATCTTGTCTTTCATTCCCATAAGGTTGGTTACTTTACTTTGCAGTCTTTCTAATTGTTCTTTATGCTCACCCAGTGTCTTCTTAATATCTTTTATTTCTTTATTCATATTTTCTTTAAATTCTTTAAAGTGATTTAGGAGAGTTGTGTGATTATCACAATTAATTGTCTTAAATCCTGTATCTCTTTAGGATATATGATTGATTCCTTTGGCTGGGCCATTTCTTCCTGTTTCCTGGTGTGGCTTTTAATTTTTTGCTGATATCTAGGCATCTGAATATGTTGGTGAATTTACTCTGAAGGCCAAATTCTCTCTTTTGCTCTTGTTTTTTTCCCCACAGCTCTTATTTTATATTTGGTTCAACTTATTCTAAGTCTTTAAAAATGCACAGCTTAAGTTATTCAAATCAGGTCACGGACTCACTAATGAGCTGCAGATTTTCTCTTAGGTGTTAGAATACAAAAAGAACCGAAAAACAGTTTTGCCCATGCAATTTCCAGATAACCCGGCAGATGGCGCTAGTTAGCACACCTTTCCATGAAGGTTTTTCAAGCTTAGCTTTCCTGTGTTCTGTGTTAAATTTCCAGAGTGCAGTTTCAAAGCGGGCTCTGCTGGCTGAATTCGCTGAAGAAAAGTTTCCCAACTCTCCTTTCCTGTTCCCTTGAATCAGCTGACTGGGAAGAAGATGTCCTTTCCGCTCTCAGCTAGCTGCAGTGAGCCTGGGGTTTTACCCCTGCTTGATATTTAGGGAGTGAGGGAGGGGTGCCCTTCCAAGCTGCCACAGGAGTTTAGTAGCTCATATTTGTTGTCTCAGGTTCTTTATCTCTCTGTCACTTATGCTCCTAGGAGTTAGATAGCACTGTCCTGGGTTTCTGACCCCCAAAGCAGGTCCCTTGTACAGCTTTTGGCTCTTTTTCCATTGGTTTTGTGAGAGCATTAAGCTCTGCCTGTTAGTCTGGCACCATGTTCCCTAAATTACTTTTTTGTTTCTGATTTTCAGAATGGCTGTTTAATTCAATTATATTTTATTACAGAAGTTGTGAACTTAACAAAACAATCATACACAGGTGAGGAATTACCATATAACACCCTTCCACCGGAACACCTCACCATTGTGGAACATTAGTTACAGATTATGAGATAATATTATCAGATTATTACCACTAAAACTGGGCCACAGCATATATTTGGTATATTTTTTCCATAACCCCTAATTATTAACACAGTATATCTTTGGCTTTGAAACACGAATATTACAGTATTTCTGTTAACTATAGTCCATAGGTTACATTAATAGTATTTTTCCTATGCTGCTCCACATTCCCTACACCCTGCAATAGTGACATACATCTGTTCTAGTTCACAGGACATTCTTGCATTTGCACTGTTAACCACAATTCTCATCCACCACTGGGTTCATGCTGTTATTCAGTCCCTAATTTATTCTCTAGCTTTCTTTCCATTGACATTTACATCCATACATTATTCTTTTCAGTCACAATCCCATTTATAAACTAGCTCCAACTCACTATAATATGTTACCACCAACTCTATCCATTTCCACACATTTACAGTCAAGTTAATTAAAACTTCTACATACATTAAGCTTCAGTACTCCTTCACCACACTCCTCTTATCTCCTAATAACCTGTATTCTGGATTTTAACTCCATGTGTTTATTTTTCACATTTAATTCATATTAGTGAGATGATGCAATATTTGTCCTTTTGTGTTGGCTTATTTCACTTAGCATAATGTATTCAGGAATCATCCCTCTTATCATATGTGTTCCAATTTCATTTCTTCTTACTGCAGCATAGTATTCCATCATATGTATATAACATATTTTGTTTATCCATTCATTAGTTGGTGTACAGTTGGGTTGTTTCCATCTTTTGGCAACTGTGAATAACACTGCTATGAACATTAGTATGCAAATGTCTGTTCACATCACAGTTTTCAATTCTTCTGGATATATTCCTAGTAAAAGAATTGCTGAATCATATGGCGGTTCTATATTTAGCTTCCTGAAGAACCGCCAAACTGTTTTCCACAGAGGCTGCACAATTTTACATCCCCACCAACAGTGAAGGAGTGTTCTTATTTCTCCACATCTTCTCCAGCATTTACTGTTTTCTGTTTTTTTAAATAATGGCCATTCTGTGCGGTGTGGGGTGATATCTCATTGTTGATTTGGTTTGCATTTCTCTAATAGTTAATGATATTGAACATTTTTTCATGTGCTTTTTGGCATTTGTATTTCCTCTTTGGAGAAATGTCTATTTAAGTCTTTTGCCCATTTTTTAATTAGATTGCTTGCTCTTTTATTGTTGAGTTCCATAATCTCTTTATATAGAATGTAAATCAAACACTTATCAGACATGTGGTTTCCAAATATTTTCTCCCATTGAGAGGGCTGCCTTTTCATCTTCTTGGCAAAGTCCTTTGAATCACAAAAGTGTTTAAGTTTGAGGAGATACCATTTATGCATGTTTTCTTTCATTGCTCATGCTTTCAGTATAAGGTTTAAGAATCCAACACCTACTACCAGGTCTTGAAGATATTTTCCTACATTTTCTTCTAGGAGCTTTATGGTTCTACCTTTTATATTTAGGATTTTGATCCATTTTGAGTTAATTTTTGTATAAGGTGTGAAATAGGGGTCCTCGTTCTTTCTTTTGGCTGTGGATATCCAGTTTTCCCAGCATGATTTGTTGAATAGACAGTTCTACCCCAGCTGGCTGTGTTTGACAGCCTTGTCAAAAATCACTTGTGGCAGTTTGAGATTATTTGTGAACCCCAAAAAGAGAGATTATGTTTCTAAACTAGTTTGTTCATCTGGGTTTGACACCCTTTGATTGTATTAGATTCACCTGAGATGTCTTTGTTTAAGTTACCTATTAAGATTAGGGTTTTGATTCAACCATGTCAGTAGGGCATGATTCAGGGTTGATTCCCTGCTCCCTTTGTGGGCTGATATAAATGGACACTCACAGAAGAAAACACAGGAAGAGAACTCCATAAACAGAGAGAGAGTCATTTGCCTGATAGTTTGTAGCTGAAGAAAACAGGGCATCTGAGCAGCTGATAAAGCCTGGAAAGAAACAAGCCCTATACCAGACTGATATAGGAAGCCCTGAGAGATGAGCTTTATGTCAACAGTGAAAGAAGCTGGGCCTACAGAGACTTAAGAGGAAGAAAGCAAAAGAGACCAGGCAAAGACCGCCCACCATCTTACTTCAACACATGACAACTGGCTTTGGTGAGAAAGTAACCTTGATTTGGACTCTTCAGGACCTTATAACTGTAAGCTTTTACCCCAAATAAGTACCTTTTATAAAAGCCAATAGATTTCTGGTACTTTGCATCAGCACCCCTTTGGCTGACTAATACGTCACTTGAACATAGATGTGAGGGTCTGTTTCTGAACCATCAATTCAATTCCATTGGTCTTTGTGTCTATCTTAATGGCAGTACCATGCTGTTTGTACCACTGTAGCTAGGTAATATGATTTAAAGTCCGGAAGTAAGAGTCCTCCAACTTTGCTCTGCTTTTTAAGATGTTTCTGACTATTTGGGGCCCCTTACCCTTCCAAATAAATCTTATAATTTTGTTTTCCATTTGTTTAAAAATGCTGGTGGAATTTTTACAGGGATTGCATTGACTCTATATATCATTTTGGGTAGAATTGAAATCTTAATGATATTTAGTCTTTCAATTCATGAGCATGGAATATTCTTCCAATTATATAGGTTTTTAAAAAAGTTTTCTTTTAGCAACGCATTATAGTTTTCTGAATACAAGTGCTTTACATCCTTTGTTAATTTTATTCCTAAATATTTGATTATTTCAGTCACTATTGTAAATGGAATTTTTTTTCTGACTTCCTCCTCAGATTGTGCATTACAAGTTGTATTTGTCAGCCAAAGGGGTGCTGATGCAAAGTACCAGAAATACGTTCGTTTTTATAAAGGGTTTTTATTTGTGGTAGAAACTTACAAGGCCTGAAAGAGTCCAACTTAGGGTTATTTACACACCAAAGTCAGTTGCTACATGTTGAAGCAAGATGGTTATCAATCTCTGCAAGGGTTCCGCCCTCCTATTTCTCAACTACAGGCTGGAATAGGGCTTGTTTCTTTCCAGGCCTTCTCAGCTGCTCAGCTGCTCTGTTTTCTTCAGCTACAAACTACAAGGCGAATGGCTCATCTCTTCCCGGGCTTTAGCTATTTGAACCTTCTCCT
This sequence comes from Cabassous unicinctus, assembly GCA_029593785.1. Lineage (NCBI taxonomy): Eukaryota > Metazoa > Chordata > Mammalia > Cingulata > Chlamyphoridae > Cabassous > Cabassous unicinctus. Next base: position 13,351 of record JAQZBX010046072.1, on the reverse strand, counting down.
TTCTGTGACATGACAAAGTTCTCACCTCTGGCATCTATGGAGATTCCTTTCTTCCCTTTTCTTCTGTGTGTCTTCTTGAGTGAGTGTCCATTTATATAGGCCAAAGGAGGCAGGGATTCAACCCAACATACACCTTACTGATGTAGCCCAATTAGAAGCCCTAAATTGATTTTATCAGATAAACTTAATCAGAGGCTGTATTAGTCAGCCAAAGGTGTGCTGACACAAAATACCAGAAATCCATTGGTCTTTATAAAAGGTATTTATTTGGGGTAGAGGCTTACAGTTACCAGGTCATAAAGCATAAGTTACTTCCCTCATCAAAGTCTATTGCCACTTGTTGGAGCGAGATGGCTGCCAACATCTGTGAGGGTTCAGGCTTCCTGGGTTCCTCTCTTCCCAGGGCTTGCTTGTCTCCGGGTTCAGCATCTCTGCTATCTCCACAAGGTCAGCTGTAGCATATGAGGCTCCCTAGGCTTTGCCTCTTTCCACAAGCCCAGCTGTACACTATCAGGCAAACAGCTTGTTTCTCTTCCCAGGCCTTTCTCTCTTTCCTCACGAGAAAGCTCCTCTGTGTGTTCACTTCCTAGGGCTCCACCGTTAAATCTTAGCATCAGAACTCCAACATCAAAACTCCAACTTCAAAACTACTCCAACTCTGTCCTTTGCCATGTCTTTTTATCTTTGAGACCCCACCCACCAGGGGTGGGGCTTAATTCCCTACTGACATGGACCAGTCAATGCCCTAATCATAACTTAATCATGCACAGATTAACAAACCAGTTTACAAGCATAATCCAATATCTATTTTTGGAATTCATAACTATATCAAACTGCCGAACTGTTACAGGGGCCCATCGCCAAATCTAACACTAACAAAGGGCATCACACCTAGAGGAACAGATCCGTTTACAAATATAATCCTTCTTTTTGGAATTCATAAATAATCTCAAATTGCCACACTAGTGTATAGAAACATTATTGATTTTGTGTATTCATCTTGTATCCTGACACTCTAATGAAATAGTTTATTAGCTTTAGCAGCTTTGTTGTAGGTTTTTCAGGATTTTCTAGGTATAGGAGCATGTTATCCATGAATAGCAAAAGTTTTACTTCTTCCTTTCTGATTTGGATGCTTTTTATATTTTTCTTGAATGGAATGCTCTAGGTAAAACCTCTAGCACTATATTGAGTAACAGTGGTAACAGTGGGCAGTCTTGTCTTGTTGCAGGTCTCAATGGGACAGCTTTAACCATTGAGTACAATGTCAGCTTTGGGTTTTTCATATATGGGCTGTACTATATTGAGAAAGTTTCCTTCAATTACTATATTTTGTAGTATTTATATCAAGAACAGATGCTGTATTTTTTCAAATGCCTTTTACGCATCAATTGATTGGATCACATGATTTTTCTTCTTTGATTTATTAATGTGGTGCATTATGCTGATTGATCATCCTGTGTTGAACCACCCTTGCATATATGGTGTAAAACCCACTTGATCACGATGAATAATTCTTTTAATATGTTGTAGGATTCAATTAGCTATTATATTTTTGAGGAATTTTGCATTTATATTCATTTCAGAAATTGGTCTCTAATTTCCTTTTTTCATAATATTTTTATTTGCCTTTGGTATTATGGTGATATTGGCTTCATAGAATGAGTTTGGTAGCTTTCCTTCTTGTTCAATTTTTTGGAAGAGCTTGAGCAAGATTGCTATTAAATCTTCCTTGAGTACTTGGTAGAACTCACCTGTGAAACCACTGGTCCTCGCATTTTCATTTTGGGGAGTTGGATGGCTGTTTCAATCTCTTTATTTGTGATTGGTTTGCTGACATTGTCTATTTCTTCAAGCATCAGTGTAGGTTGTTTGTACATTCTTAGGAATTTTTCCATTTTGTCTACATTGTCTAGTTTGGTGGTGTACAGTTGGTCATAGTATCCTCTAATGAACTCTTATTTCTGTGGGGTCAGTAGAAATGCACCTGTCTTCATTTTTTATTTTGCTTATTTTCATCTTCTCTCTTCTCTTTCTTTGTCAGTCTAGCTTATGTTTTGTTGGTTTTGTTAATCTCAAAGAACCAACTTTGGTTTTGTTAAATCTCTTTATTGTTTTTTTTTTCTTTTTTTTTTTTTATTTTGGTTGTTCTCAATGTCATTTATTTCTAATCTGATCTTTGTTATTTCATTCATTCTATTGATTTGGGTATAATTTGCTGTTCTTTTTATAGTTCCTCCAGCTGTGTAGTTAGGTCATTGATATTAGCTCTTTCTTCTTTTTTAATGTAAGCACTGAGGGCTATAAATTTCCCTCTCAGTACTGCCTTCACTGCATCCCATAGGTTCTGACATTATGTTCTTGTTTTCATCCATCTTAAGATCTTTATTGATTTCTCTTGTAATTTCTTCTTTGACCCACAGATTATTTAAGAGTGTATTGTTAATCACCATTTATTTATGAATTTTCCCTTTTCCAACTCTTATTGATTTCCAACTTCATTCCATTATGATCAGAGAAAGTGCTTTGTATAATTTTCATCTTGTTGAATTTATTGAGATCTGCTTTGTGATCTAATAGATGGTCTATCCTGAAGAAAAATGCATGAGCACGTGAGAAGAATGTATATCCTGCTGTTTTGGGGTGTAATGTTCTGTATAAGTCTACTAGGTTGCTCCATTTATCATATTATTCAAACTTTCTGTTTTTTCATTGATCCTCTGCCTAGATCATCTATCCAATGCTAACAGTGGTGTATTGAAGTTTCGAACTAATACTGTAGAGACATCTATTTCTCCCTTTGGTTTTGCCAGGGTTTGCCTCCTGTAATTTGGGGCATCCTGGATAGATGCATATACAATTATGATTGTTATTTCTTCCTGGTGAATTGCCACTTTTATTAATAAATAATTTCTTTCCTTGTCTCTAATAACACTTTTGTTTTTAAAGTCTATTTTATCCAATATACGTATAGCTACTCCAGAATATTTTTTGGTTACTGCATGCATGGAATATCTTTTTCCAGCCTTTCACTTTCAATCTATTGGTTCTGTTGCAGTTTGATATTATTGATGAATTCCAAATAGAAATATTAGATTAAGTTTGTAAACTGGTCTTTTCTTCTGGGTGTGACTAAATTATGATTAGGGCTTCAATTGGGCCATGTCAGTAGGACATTGAGTGTCCTAGATGGGCAGAAACTCACAGAGAAAATGACATAGCAGAAGAGTAAGTTGGAGTTTTTGAGGTAGAGCTCCAGGAAGTAAGCACACAGAGGCGCTTGGTTATAAGAAAGGAGAGAAGTCCCTGGGAAGAGACAAGCTGTTCACCTGACAGTTCACAGCTGCCTTATGAAGAGAACAAAGGAGCTGAGCCTGAAGAGAATCAAACCCCAGGGAGAGAGACAAAGCCTAGAGAGCTTGACCATGGAGCCTTAAGAGAAAGAGGAAGGCTGAACATCGGCAGCCATCTTCCTCCAGCACATGGCAACAAACTTTGGTGAGGGAAGTAACTTATGCTTTACGACCTGGTAACAGTAAGCTTCTACCCCAAATAAATACCCTTTATAAAAGCCAACTGTTTTCCAGTATTTTGCATCTGCATCCCTTTGGCTGGCTAATACAGTATCCTTGGGTGTACGGTTTATCTCTTGTAGGTAGTATATAGATGACTCATATTTTCTTATCCTTTCTGCCAGTCTGTGTCTTTGGATTGGGGAGTTTAATCCAGTAACATTCAATGTTATTACTGTTAAGGCATTTCTTATTTCATCCCTTTTGACCTTTGAATTCTATCTTCCATATTTTATTTTCATGACTCTTTTTACATTTTTAGTTACCTTTACTGATATAATCTTCATTTCTAGACTCTCTTCGAAGCCTTTCTCTCTCCTGTCTTTTCTTTTCATGCTGCAGCACTCCCTTTAGTATTTACTGCAAAGCTGGCCTCTTTGTTACAAACTCTCTCAGTTTCTCTTTATCTGTGAATATTCTAAACATACCCTCATTTTTGAAAGACAATCTTGCCAGAGATAGATTCTTGTCTGGCAGTTTTTCTTTTGCAGTATCTTAAATACATCACACCACTGCCTTCTGGTCTCTATAGTTTCTGATGAGAAATCAGCACTTAATCTTATTTGGGTATCCCTTTTATGTTATGCATTGCTTTTCTCTTGCTGCTTTCAGAATTCCTCTTGTCTTGGGCATTTGACATTCTGTTTGTGTCTGTATGTATGTGTCACAGAGTTGGTCTCTTCAGATTTATTTGGGTGGGAGTACCTTGTGCTTCTTGGACACAAGTATCTATGTCCTTCAGTAGGGTTGGGAAATTTTCTACCATTATTTCTTCACATATTCCTTCTGTGCCTTTTCCCTTCTCTTCTTCTGGTATGCCCATGATACATATGTTTGCGTGTCTTTTACCATCATTTAGTTGCCTGTTCAATTTTTCCCATTCTTTTCTTCATCTTTTCTTTTGGATGTTTGTTTTCAGAGGCCATGTATTCAAGCTTACCAATCCTTTTTTCTGCTTCCTCAAATCTTCTATTATATGCCTCCAGTGTATTTTTTATTTAATTTTTTATACCTTTCATGCCCATAAGATCTGCTATTTTTCCATGTATGCTTTCAAATTCTTTGTGCCCACCCAGTGTGTTTATAATATCCTTAATCTCTTTAGCCATCTCAATGAATTTATTAAGGAGATTTGTTTGAACAGCTATGATTAGTTGTCTCAACTCCTTTTTGTTATCTGGAGGCTTACCTTGTTCCTTTGACTGGGCCATATATTCCTTTTTCATGGTGTCGATCATAATTTTTTTATTGGCATTTTGGCATCTAGCTTACTGGATGTATGTATTCTGGGTACAGTTTCTCTCTTTAGTTTAGGGCTTTCTTGCCCTTTCTCCCTTGCTTGTATAGTAGGAGCTGAGGATGTGGTTAGTACTGTAAGTTCTGGAGGCTTAAGCTGCCCATGTTGCCCCAGGAACCAGTGAAGTTTCTCCCACCTTTCTCCTCTGCCATGGCTAAAGACAGGGCCACACCCATGTGTAATAATCCAAGTCATGCAGGCAAAGACTGTCTGTAGTTTCCCAGAGAAACTGATGAAGCTTCACATCCCTTTCTCACCTGCCTAAGGTAGGGATGGAACTTCAGCTGTGGGCAGCAATCTATGATGTATGGGTCCAAAGTGACCACAGTTGCCCAGGTAGATTGATGTAGCACTGGCCTCCCCTTCCCTGCCAGTGGTGGGGATTTACCCTCTGACGTGCCCAACAATCTAATCCATGTGGGCCAAATTCACCGTATTTTTCCTGAGAGACTGAGGAGCACTGTCACTTCCATCCTTTAGGGTTTGGGGATGGAACCACAGGCACCAAACAGTTCAGTCTGTGAAGGCCAAACATGCCTGTCATTTCCCAGAGAGGCTGAGGAAACATCTGTTCCCTCCTAACCTATTGGGGTGTGGGGGTGGATACTCAGGCATTAACAGTTCAGTACCTGTAGGCTGAAAGTACCTGCTCTTGCCTGGAGAGGCTGAGAAAGCACCAACTCCCTCCTACCCTATTGAAAGCCGGGAATGGATCCACAGGCACCCAACAGTTCAGTTCATCTAGGCTAAAAATGCCTGCCATTGCCTGGAAAGGCTGAGGAATCACAACCTTCCTCCTATTACACATGGGGATGGGGATGGAGCTACAGGTGTCTGACTATTCAGTCTGTATGGGCCAAAAGCACCTTCAGTTACCCAGAAAGGCTGAAGAAACATAGTTCCCCTTCTATCCTATTGGGGGTGGGTGGGTGATGGACCTACAGATGTCCAAGTATCCAGTCTGTGCAGACTGAAAGTGCCTGCAGTTGCCCAGAGAGGCTGAAGAAACAGCATCCCCCTCCGATCTTATGGGGATGGAGGGTTAGAGATGGAATCAAAGGCACTCAACAAACCAAGTTAGTGTAGACTGAAAGTGCCTGTAGCTGCCCAGAGAGGCCAAGGAAAGATCTCCTCTCCTACACTACTGGTGGTGCAGGGATGGACCCCCAGGTATCTGACTATTCAATCTGTGCTAGCTGAAAGTGCCTGCAGTTGCACAGAGGCCAGTGCAGGTCCCCCCAGCCTTTTCCCTGCCAGAGGTGGGGCTTGGGCCTAGACTGGAGCTGCAATCCAATCTGGGTCGAAAAAAGCCAGTCCCTACCACCAGTGTGATTTTCAGTCAACCCCGCTTCCCCTCATGCAGGGGGTGGAGTTAAAATGTTGGCTACCAACCTCTTTCTAACTTGGTCAGTTTCAAACTTTAGCTTTTCTTAGGATTATACTTTAGCCAGCCAAATTTACTAATCAATAGCTGATGTTGGTGCCCAACCATCTCTTCCTCCACCCTTGTTGGGAAATCAGACTTCCAGCTCCAGCCACAGAATAGCTCCCAAGGTGACTTGCGCCACCTGAGGAGGATGGGCACTGGCTTCTCAGGGGTGGAGTGCTCTATTCACGAATCTTCACTGCAGATGGGCAGTCTCTTCCATTCTTTCAAGGATGTTGCAGGATGCTTTTCTTGTCTCCTGAACCCCCCAAACAGGTGCTTTGGATAGGTCTGTTTAGATTACTAACTGCCCTGTAGGACGAGCTGACTCTTGGAATGCCTTACTCAGCCACCATCTTGCCCCATCTGTCTATTATTTTTTAATCCTACTTGGATCCCACATCTTTCTCTTTCTTTCTTTATTCCCTTGTACTTTGAAGCATATTATCCAATAGCTTCCTGTTAAAGTAATTTGGAAAATAAAATTTACTCAAACATTACATTTTTAAAATCGTTTGTATTCCACTCACAAACTTGTTGATAGTGTTCTATTTAAAAAGTTGTAGATTATAAATATTTTTCTCTCAATATCTTGAAAATATTGCTCCTTTCTTTGTAAGAAAGCGGTATTAATATTGAAAAAAAATGATTCCTGGTCCTTTCTAGATGATCTCTTTATGTTGTTTTCATTTTGTTTATCACAGTGGCTTTTATGATTTTCTATATATCTCAGGCATTCTAAAATTTCTCCCTTCCTTCCTCTCTTCCCTCTCCTCTCTTCCTTTTAAATTTAGTGTGCTCAGTTTTCAGTAGGCCCTTTCAATATGGAGAACAGCGTCCTTCAATTGTGGGAAATAACATTTGATATTTTTCTAATTATTTTACCTGTTTTCTGCTAGAGTCCTTATTTGACAAATGTAAAATTTCTTGGATTAATTTTCTATTATTCTTAAGGTTTTCTCTCCTACATTTTATTTCTCTTTTCTTTCATATTCTACTTTATGGGAGATGTCATCAGCATTCTTTCTCCAGTACATATATTAAGCCATTAATTTCCAAGAGTTGTTTTCGTTTGTTTGTTTGTTTGTTTGTTTAAATGTGGCTGATTTTTTGTTTCACATCTTTGTTGATGACTCAATAGTTCTTTACTTCTTTCTATGGATGTAATCTTTATTTCTTTCAATTTATAATCTCACCCAATCCTTTGGTGTACACTCTTGCCCCATTGTCTTTTATCTTAAAATTTTTTCTCAAATAACAGATGATATTTGGCTGTCTGTTCATAACTAAGAGTAAAACAAAAATTGCTTATTTGTAAGTGGCCAAAACTGATCAGAGGTGGAATTCTTGCTACATATATGGAAGCAAATTGGCCTTTTCATTTTGGTGCCCCCAAATGTCTGCATCTGTAGATCTCTCCTAATGGTCAACTCAGTTGTCCCCAGAACAAAATTCTTCAATCATTTTCCATGGTTGTATAAGCTTGCAAACTAGTGTTATGAGAGATGAATAAGAAAATGTGTTTGAGAGTCCCAATATTCTGTATGAAGAATTTTATTTAATTGCTTTGCTTCAGTCAGGCATTTCATATCCATTCCCAGCTATGCTTGAGAATTTTTTAAATTCAAAATTTTTCTAGTTCTATCTCAACAGAAAGTAAAGCCTTGCTGTAGTAGTGAGTAATAGGCTATGCTTAGGATTGCTGGGAGAAGGCTACTATTTATAGATCTTTCTCTTCTTCATACCAACATTTAAAATGTCCCCTACTTCTAAAATTTATTTTATTTATTTATTTATTTATTTATTTATCTATTTATTTTAAAGAAACTTAGTTTACATAAATGTTAAATAAAAAATATAGGGGATTCCCATATGCCCCACTCCCTACCTTTCCCACGATTTCCCATGTTAACAACATCCTTCATTAGTGTGGTACGTTTGTTATAATTGATGAACACAAATTGGAGCATTGTCACTAACCATGGATTATAGTTTACATTACAGTTTATACTCTGTTCCATGCAATTTTGTTAGTTATGATAAACTATATAATGGCCTGTATCCATCATTGCGATGTCATGCAGGACAATTACAATGCCCTGAAAATGTCCTACCTTTAATACTTCACATTACTGATCTTTTAAATTACAGAAGTTGTAGGTTTACAGAGAAATCATGACTAAAATACAGAGTTACCATATATCACCCTATTATTAACACATTCAATTAGTGTGTTACATTCCTGTTTTAAGTGATATCTGATGTCTCCAGTTCTAGGATTGTTTGATGCTAGAATTGTTTGATGTTCGTGTTACAAAATCATGAATCATTCTAACACTTGTTGATCACTCTCCCCACCAACACCACCACATACACAATCACATAATAGGTATAAAGTTCAGCAATTTCTGGTTGGGTAAATAAATTATGACTTTTCTGTTAACCTTCCAGTTTTCCAAATTATACTGACATATCCTCCCATATTGACTATGGTCTCATTTCCACTCATTTCCATTTCTCTTTGTATATTTGAATATCTCTTCAGATATCTCTTTGTTAATGCAATATCTCTTTGAATATAATTGTAGGGTTTTCTTTTTTTTTTATTTTGCTGTGGATTTGGCTGGGAGAAAAGATTAATGTCTGTTTTTTAACAACTGCATCTAACTAGAGCACCATACTCTTTTATTTCCTCTTCAAACTGACAGCTTGCATCTTGCTTATGTAAAAGCAATATATAAATTTAATCATTCAAAAGTAGCAATATTCTGTGCTAACATAAAATCTTAGAAGCAAGAGTGATCCTAGATCACAACTGTCTAAAATTCTTTATCTTAAAATTGAGTATAATGAATTTTCCAGTATGGACAAGATGGTATAGACCTGCCTTTCCTTGTTCTCCTGGCTAAACACAAATATAAATCTTTGTGTCCATGTAAAAACTACACCAGTCCATGTTAAAGAGCCAAGGATGACTTTATTCAGGGTTGCTAAAGCTGGGCGGAGAGTAAAACTCAACTCCATGGAAACAATGGAGAACCAGCTTTTAAAGGGCTGGGAATGAGTTGGAGGAAAGCACTGGAAGATAGGAAAGCACTGGAAGTGAGTTGATTACCAGGAAGGTAAGGGATTTACTGAGGTTGTAATTAGGACCTTTTGATTTGGAATGTTTTCCGCTGTGGTAAATATGCCATGTAGAGTCTATAAGGGCTGAAATAAAGGACCTGGCCAATGAGGAACAGCCTAGTTCCTACCAGGTAACTGGGCAGATATAGAATAAGGGACAGGTGAGAGGGAAAAGGAAAGGGGAGATCAGGGACACGATTGATATTTAAAATAGTTAGGGTCTGAAGTTGTCTTTTGTTCCTTTTTTTCCCCTACAGTCTAAATTGTTTTTCCCTGCAGTCTCACAGCAGCAAGATTAGTCTCAAAGCAGTGAGGATGGGGAGGAAGCAGGTAGGTGAATGCAAGGATTAAGCCTGGCACCTTGGTCAAGAGAAAGAAAAACAATCTTGGTCCCTAGAAATGGTGCTAGAGACAACCAAAGGAGTACTGTAAAAGGTGATAAGAAAGGGTTGGTTTTGGATGCCAGCACTGGAAGAACAGCATAGGAGCAGAGCTTTCTGAGACCTCTCACCTGGGAAAGGAGGCCACCCAAACATGGAATTTCCTGGCCCCACCCCAACAAGAGAAAGCAGCCCAAATAGGCTCATTTCTTTCCTGCATCAAATAGGAATTCCTCTGACAACATCTGGTGAGTCTCACATTACCAGCAAGGGGGATTGATTGAAAGCCATCCAGAAATAAACAGCCAGAGGAAGTTCTTTCTTAACCCTCCAGGCCAGAGATCTTCCAGTACCTCTCAGCAGGCAGAAGAAATTGGCAAGAGAGACCCAGTTTCAGGAAGGTACTAGCTGGGAGGCCTCTTGATCCCTATGGGCCCAAGAATATCTTCCTCCACAGAGAGACACCTGAGCAGATGGATGGAATTACCAAAAGGGACAGAGCCACAACATACAGCCTGTTCTTAGAATCTTCTTTTTCCTTGTGGGATCTAGACTGTCCTCCCCTATCCAGGAACACTGAGGCAGGGCAGGGGCAGAGGAATGGAGGTGGGATCCCATCACAGCCCTTTCACCACCAAGAACCAGTACCTGGTCTGGAGAAATGTTTTCCATCACCTCTGGTAGCATCAGCAGAGAACAGTGGTGACCCCAGCTGCATCAGATAAACTGAGCAGACTAAAATAGCACTGCAAATGCTTGAAAAATTAAATTACCATTTGAACCACAATCCACAAAAGAAGGCACATGTGTTAAACCTAAACTGAAGGACTGTTTAAATCAAATATTTAAATAACACCTATATTTTCCTTAAGTAATTGATAAAATGCCCATAATTCAATAAAAAATCACTTATCATGCTAATAATCAAGAAAATGACAAATTGAATGAGAAAATATGGCCCCCAACACAGAGATACAACTGAGGTTGTAATTATCTGAGAAGAATTTTAAATCAGCAACCATTATGAAAATCCTTCAATAATCAATTTCAAATTCTCTTGAACCAAATTAGAAAATAGAAAATGTCAATATAAAATTATAAACAAATGGAAATAATACAATTGAAAAAGACAGTAAAATAAAATTGAAATTAAAAAAAAGCTTGGTGGATGAGTTAATAATAATAGACTGGAGATGTTGGAGAGAATAATTGAAATATAGGTCAGGACAATAGAACTAACCCTATCTGAAAAGAGAGAGGAAATAGACTTTTAAAAAACGAACATACCCTCAGGGACCTGTGGCATGGTAACAAAATATCTGAAATTGCTATCATCAAAGTCCCAGAAGAAAAGGAAAAAGAATGTGGGACTGAAAGAGTATTTGAAGAAATAATGGCTGAAAATGTTCCAAATTTGGTGAAAGACAAAACTGTGCAGATCCAAAAAGTTGAGAAAAACACAAAAAGGATAATAAACCCAATGAAATATACACCAAACACATCATAATTAAACTTTCAAAACTAAAGTGAAAGAAACAATCTGGAAAGATGCCAGAGAAAATACTACTCAAGTGACAGAGGATTTCTCATCTGAAACCATGGATGCTAGAATGAAATGGCATGGTATTTTCCAAGGGCTGAAAGACAATAGAAAACAAATAAACAAGCAAAAATAAAAAAAAACTCTTAGTCATAAATTCTGTATGTAATGAAACATTTTTTTTAGTAATTCTGGTAAAATAATGACATTTCTGAATGAAAGAAACTGCTAGAATTGTCAAAGCAGATTGCATTAGTCGGCCAAAGGGATGCTGATGCAAAGTACCAGAACTCTGTTGACTTTTATAAAGGGTATTTATTTGGGGTAAAAGCTTACAGTTATAAGGTCCTAAAGAGTCCAACTCAAGCTTACTTCCTTGCCACATGTTGAAGCAAGATGGCGGGTGTCGTCTGTGAGGGTTCAGCCTTTCTCTTCCATCTTAAGGCTCCATGGGTCCAGCTTCTTCCAATCTCAGCTGAAGGCTGGCATGGGCTTGTCTTTCTTCCTGGGGCTTGTTTCTTTCTGGGCTCAGCTGCTCTGCTCTCTTCACAAGGTCAGTTGTAAACTATCAGATGAATGGCTCATCTCTCTTCCCAGGGCCTCTGCTGTGTCTATGGAGCTGTCTGTCTACCTTTGTGTATCTTCTCTGTGTCCTCTTTGTATCTTCTCTGTGTATCTACTTCTGTATGTCTCCTTGACTGAGTGTCCATTTATATAGCCCACAAAGGAGATGGGAACTCGAACTGAGTTGCCCTAATGATGTGGTTGAATCAAAGCCCTAATGTTAAGATAATTTAATCAAAGTCATCTCAGCTGAATCTAATACAATCAAAAGGTATCATGCCCAGAGTAACAGGCCAGTATACAAACATAATCTATATCTCTTTTGGGGATTCATAAATAATATCAAACTGCCACACAGATCTACCCTTAAAAAGGGTCTCCAGGAAATTCTTCAAACAGAAGGGAAATCATGAAAGAAGGAATCTTGGAACATCAGGTGGGAAGAAGAAACAATGAAAAGAGCAGAAAAATGTGAGCATGCGCTAGACTATGCTATTCTTGTTGAATTTTAGAAACTATATTTGATGATTGAATCAAAATTTATAACACCGTGTCATTACCAAAGAAATGACATTTGAAAGTGGGGAAAGTAAAGGGATCTAAATGGAAGAGAGCTTTCACACTTTAACTTAAGTGTTAAACTGTTTAAACCAGAAACTGTTATAATTCACATACGTGTATTGTGACAACCATAGCAACCACTATAAAAACTCTATAAAGAGATGCACTTAAAACACTATAAATTAATAAAGATGTATACCTCTAAAAGTATCCAATTAAATAAGGGAAACAAGAAACGTGAATCTGAGGGAAAAGAACCAGAGGAAACAAATAGAAAACAAATAATAAAGTGGCAGACTTAAGTGCTAACATAATAATAATTAGATTAAATATAAATGGTCTAAATACATCAATCAAAAGATATAAACCATGAGAATGGCTAAGAAAACGTGGTCTGAATATATGATGTTTGTAAAATGCTAACTTCAGACTCAGTGACATAGGTAGGTTGAAAGTAAAATGAGGGGAAAAGGTGTTCTATCCAAACATGAATCAAGAAAATGCAGGAGTGACTACATTAATATCTTTTAAAGTAGACTTTAGAGCAAACAAACTTACAAGAGACAGCTAGGGACATTAGGTAATGATAAAAGGATCAATTCATCAGAAGATATAATGATCTGAAATATGTATATATATATATAAAAAAAAAATACCACGCCTCAAAATTCATTAAACTAAACCTGATAGAACTGAAAGGAAAAATAGTCAAATCTGCAATTATATGTGGAGACTTCAACATACCCCTCTCAACAACTGATAGATTGATGAGACAGCAAATCAAGTTGTAAATCTGAACAATAAACTCAAACAACAAGATTATACACACACACACACACACACATATATATATCTCACTCCACCCCCGAAAAAACACATTTTGTC
>JAQZBX010046071.1:0-20865 GCA_029593785.1 Cabassous unicinctus | reverse complement strand
TCAGGATGGGGGGAGGAGCTGTGGACTAGAGTGGACTTGGTGGTGTTCTGTTGTAGACATATTGTGATTCAAGCAATGGAAGAAATTGTAACAGTGAGGTGGAGCCGGTGGCCACTGGACATTTTTGGGGCAGGGAGAGGAGGGGCAGTTGAAATACTCGGGCTTTTTTGGGACTTTGGGAGTTGTCCTGAGTGGCGAAGCTGCGACGGATGTAGGCCATTTTCCATCAGAATATACAATGCAGAACTGGGTGGGAGAGAGTGTGGTCTGTGATGTGAACTGTGGTCTATGCTCGGTGGCAAGGCCCCAGGATGTGTATATCCATTGCCGGTGTTGTACCACACGGATGGGGAATGGTTTTACATATTTGAAAGCTTTTTTAAAATGTACAAAATTGCCTCTTAGAAAAGTGGTACTAATTCATATTTCAATGAGTAGTGCATAGTCTCATCAGATGTAGGTATTAACATATTTTGCTGAGCTTTGCCATTTTGAAAAACAAACTATTTCATGTTTATTTATCCTTGATTACCAATGAAGCTAAATATAATTTTTATGTCCCTTCCTCATTTGCTTATCTGCTTTTTTTAATTACTTATTTTTATATTTTCCCATTATATTAGATTGTTGGTTGTTTTATTATTTCTTTATAAGTATCATATATGTATATATACATATATATATATATTCATTCAATTGTTTTAAAAACTGCTTTATGACAGGAATAATGGCATAAGAATTCAGAATGCAACAGTGAACAAAAAGATGAAAACCTCTAACCTAATATATATTTTTACAACAATATAAATATTTTGAAAGTTTCATCCTAATGCAAGTTGAAAGAACTGCATAATAACACCCAATATGATGTTCCCCTAGTTTCACAAATTGTTAGACTTTGCAACATTTGCCATTCTCTCTCTTTACATATATGCAACACACACACACAAAAAGGCATATGAGTATGCACAGGCATTTTTGTTGAACAATTTGAAAGTAAGTTGCAGATACTGATACTTTACTCCTAAATACTTCACCAAATATCACTAACAAAACTGTTGAAATATAATCATACCAAGAAATTTAACTTTGATGATGTTTTCTATAAAAAGTCTATATTCAAATTTTTCTATTTTTTCCCAAGTTATTCTTTATAGTTTTTAAAAATCAAGGATCCAATTAGAATCATGAATTACATTTAGTTGTCTAAATGTAATTTAATTGTCATGACTTTTATCTCCTTAGTTTAGAATTTTTCTTTTTCTTTCATGATGTTTTATTTTTTAAGAAGTGAGGCCAGGTTTCTTGTAGAATGTTTCAAACTAGGGGTTGGAGTGATTCCAGATTAGTGTGTTTGTGTTCTTCATGAATAGCTTAAGATTAAAGATTTTAGGTAAAAATACCATATAGGCGATGTTGTATACTTGGCATTGTATCATGTCATGTGGCATATGATGCTCACTTATTCCATTATTGGTGATGCCCAGTTTGACTTTTAGTTAAGGTGGTGTGCACCAGATCTCTTTATTGTGAATGTGCCTTTTTAAAATTAAAAGTACTTAAAAGTAATCTGTGGGGAATTTCAACCAATACTGGTTAATTATTTTGTTCCCCAGCAAATTTGTACCCAATGGATTGAGAATCCATTGATACTACTTGCCTATTATCAATTATTATAACGGCAGTTTAACAAGGGTAATTTTCTAATTTTATCATTATTTTACATTTAGTAGTTAGAAGTCTTCTAAAGAGAAAAATTTCCCATCTCTCTTATTTGAGTATTAATATGCTTCCATAGACTTATTTTTACCAATTGTGTTATAATCCATATTAATTATTATTATGGTGATGCTCAATGCCAATCATAGTGCCAGAAAAGCGAGCTACTATGTCTTTCAAAATATCCTGTTTATCTTTGAAAATATTCTTGATTTCTACAACAATATGCTCCAGATTCAACTCACATTTTCTTTATCCCTGCCCAAGAACCATGAATTTCTCCAAGGAACCCTGGTGACTTTTAGTGGGGAATAATGTTTAGAATAATGTTTAGAAACCAAAACCCAGTGCTCAATGTGCTCATTGTGACTGAAATGTCATTGATTCTACTTCCTCTCAGTAGTCAGAGTAGAAAATATATTTCAACAATGAATTTATCATACAAAAATATCTTAATACCACAGTCTTCGTGATGTTTTTGGATTCCATATTTTTCTCTTATTTCTCTCACAGTGAGAACTACAGTTTCTAACATAAATGTATATACTTAAATGTTCTATTCTATAACACCCCCAAAAGTTGGACTTAATGTACATATATCACTCAAAAAACAAATCTACTCTGTAATTTTTTTTTAAGTTTTTGATTCTTATTACTCTTATAATATATTCACTGTGGGTGAAGAGTCTGTTTGAAAGCTGCTTAAATGAATTACTTTTTTCTGGGTGCATTTAGGTTCATTTTTATCTAATTGTATTCATGTGAATGTTAGACTTTTCATACTTTCTAATTCAATCATATTTTGAATATGTAAAACATTCACACTGTTTAAAATCAAAGCTTTGTAAAAAGTATTTTCAGAGAAGTCTCACCTATATCCATATCCTTTCCACTTATTCCTACCCACCTCCTATAAGTAACAGAAATATTCTCCAAATTCTTCCCTTCCATCCTTTGGGCTATTGTTGTCACATACTTTACTTTTACATATGCTAAAGATACAAAATACATTGTTACTATTCTGTTTTTACTGTAGGCAGTTTATTATTTTTCAGAGCAATTAAAATAAGAAAAATAAATTTTATATATATCTTTATCTATGCCAGTTCCAGTACTCTTCATTGCTTTTCATAGATAAAGGTATTTGTCTGCTATTATATTTTTCTCTATACAGAACTTTCTTTAACACTTCTTAAAGTACAGTTCTGATGGTATTAAATTCCATTTGTTTGTCTAAAAGTCATCTTAAGCTGTATAAGATCATTCGAAGCTAAATTGTGATTAATTAAAGATGCATATTGTAAACCATAGGGCAATGACTAATTTTTAAAAGAGGTATAAATACACAATTAAATTAGTAAGTATTTATAAAGCATTAAAATAATGCCTGGATCACTCAGTAAATTTTGTCCTTATCATTATCATCTCAACAATAATGATTTTATGAATTGAAAATGAAGTTAAATGGAGGAAAATTCTGCTAAAGATCTAAAATTATTTTACAAGATAAATATAAAATAAACTATTTAAATTCTACTTTTAAATCACCTTATGGGAAGACTGATAGAAAACTCAATAGAATGTGAAAACTAAATTTTTGGTCTATTTTCTTAGGTTCAGAATTTTATTAACTATACTAAATGTAAAAGAACAAATATAATTGTTTGCCTCTGAATCAAACTAATAAAGCATATGAGATGAAGTTTTTCACAAGGGCATTCATATATTTTTGGTAAATGTACAAGAAGTTTGTTACACTGAGGAAGAAAAACATCTAAATAAAATGATATTTTTCTCTCCCAAAGAGAGAAATTTCATTTTAAATTCTAATGCTCAATGATCTTATGCAATTTACTGCATTTGCTTTTAAGTTTATGTAATCTGTGAATGTTGTGTTATCTAAGATTATTCATTTATTTATTACAAAGGACAAAAAGTTGATAAACCAAGTTAAGATTATAGAGGAAGTAAGCAAATCTCTTGTGAGGCATGTTATACAAAGATCAAGTCAGTAGAACTTATTCAATGGCCAGATAGAAAATTTGGAAGGAACAAATATTTATGAGGCATCAAATATGTACACTATTTTGAGTGATAAAAGAAAAAAATTGATAAATGGGACCTCCTCAAAATGAAAAATAAAATATTAAATTGCCATCCTGGGGAGGTCAGCTATGTTCCTTAAAAGAGTGGCAAGAATCTCTAGAATACATAGGCAGTGCTTAATAAAGAAAACAGATCAATATGCCAAGACCTTGATATTAATATTTGTACTTATGAACCTTTATTCTTGTAAAATTGAAAGTTAGCCTGATTATATCTCTTGCCTCCTGAAAACCTCCCTTTTACTCAAATGTGGCCTCTCTCTAAGCCAAACTCAGGAAATAAACTCACTACCTTCCCCTAACACTGGACATCACTTCCAGAAATGAGCCTCCCTGGCATTGAGGGAATATTACCAACTGCCAATAGCAATGCATTTGGAAAAAGACCTTGAACAAAAGGAGGAAAATTCAATAGAAAATAATTTTTATAGCTAAGAGATTTCACAGTGTGTTGGGAGATCTTTCCAGAGGTTACACTTATGCATGTCTCAGACAGATCTCACTAACTGCAACAATAAACTAAGCCTCAAACATGGGTGCTCCTAAGGATCTAGAGACTCCTGAACATGAGAGGCAAGGCACACAACCCCATGAAATAAAAAATCTGTTGGTGAGCCTTATGTGGAATATATGAAAACCTATTTCCCCATTGTAATAGAGTTAAGATCATTTATAATTTCCCTATATTTCTACCCCTTTTATTTGAACCTATAATTAGCACTATACCCATTAAATATACGTCCAAGAGAATTAAATGTTTAGTCTGTTCAAATGCCTGTTGAGACCTGTATCTCAGCAGAGTTGTGGTCAATAACTTCTCTCCAGTTCACTGGATTCACCCAGGACAACTAACAAAATTATGATGATGGACAACCCCCATCCCAAAAAGCAAAGAGCATTTGCAACTGTCCAATAAGATCTGCCCCCTCTTTATCTGAAGTAGAGTGGGCATCGCCATTCTAAAATCCTCAAGATTGAGGAATGAACAAACATAAGGCGGAAATGCAACCATGGACCAAAGTAGATTGATTGTTCTGCAGTAATGGAAGAATTTGTAGCATTGATATAAAGATAGTGTTACCAGAGGCTCTGAAGGGAAGGGAAGGGAAGAATAGGTGGAATATAGGACATTTTTAGGGCATTGGAATTGCTTTGCATGATATTGCAATGACAGACACAGGACATTATACATTTTTTCAAAACTACAAAATTGTATGGTGCAAAGTGTAAACTATAGACTATGGTGAGTACCAATGCTTCAGTATTTGTTCATCAATTTTAACAAATGTACCACACTAATATATAATGTTATTATTAAGGGAAAATGTGAGAGTTGAAGGGGTGGGGTATATGCAAATCCCCTATATTTTTTGTGTAAATTTTCTGTAATCTAAAACTTGTTTAAAAATTAAGTTAAAAATACATGTATGCTATTTTAATTGGCCATTAGGGACAATGATCTCATTGCTTCCTAAGTGCTGTCCTACACCTTGTCAATTTTCAGATTGGCTTTGAAGAAACATTTAGATAGAAGTTTGAGAGGTTAGAAATGAGAAAGAAAAGAAGAGTGACATGTTTACTGCTTTCTTGAAAAGGATGAGAAAGCTCTTGTTAACTAATCAGAAGCCCAAATTCTAAATGCAATTCTAATCAATAACCTCTGGCTCTGTTTACCTACTGAAATATATGCTAAGTCTACAACTTACACCTCTGTGAGTGGCCACCTTGTTTGTGATGCTCCCATCACTCTGGTTCAGTGCTCCCATCATCTCTCATTAGTAAACCTTATGATATTTCTTACTATGTTCTTAAGAGATATAACTGATTTCCCTACTTCCATATATATAATTTTGTCATTGTACAAAAGAAGTAGTAATCAAGCTCCTAGTTCAGAGCACTCTCACTAAATATTCTCCTATTTCAGCAGTGTGTTTCTTCCTGGAGAAAGAGGTCAACTGGGCAGAATCAAGAGAGGGACCTGAGCCAGAATTCATGAGCTGTCATCTCTGAATCCAGCAGTCATTTTCTATCATTTAATGTTTTTTTGAAAATTATGTCTGCTTTAAACAATTATTTCGCAACATTTATGGTTTGCTAGTCAATGTTGGCATTAGATATGAGGTACACTTTAAAAAGGGATTTGGGTCAGGTGAAGGGCACACAATTGCCTAAGAGACAAAGTGGAAGTGGTCATGCTTCCATGTTCCCAAAGACTAAACATTTGACTATCCTGAATTTCACTGACCTCTGTTCCTTTACCTGGCCAGGACCCTCACAGTTATTTGGATAATCTCACCCATTGAAGCAAGAAATTTGTACTGATACTGAGCTCCTCACTTTCCTGTAAATTTCAGGATGCCAAAGGGAATGATATTTATTGTTCCCCAAAAATGTCTTTGTAGCATGGAAAGAAAGAAGGGGCAAGAGGGTGGTTTTTAAAATAAGAATGTATCCCTATCTGTTTAAAAATTGATTAGGTTCAACATGTAGCCTGTGCATATGCAAAATGCTGTTCTTTATTTCTCCTTCATTACTTTGTAATGAAGATTCTTCTAAAAGGATCTTTCTAAAAGGATCTTAGTCACCAGGTGGGATACTCCAAGCTCTCCAAGATTTAAATTATCAATTCACATGATGGGTCTAAAATCAAAGACTAAACCATATTTATGTGGGGACAAGTCTATGTGAATAATATATCAGCTTTGTCGTCCAACTGGCAGCTCTCTTTGTAAACTCTTCCAATTACTTCTGGGTCATTAGGCCCATCTTGGGTAGATATTTTCTGTCATTAAGAAAAGCAGTGTGATTCAGTAATTTCATGATTAGAGCAATAAAAGGGACAGTTGGGGGGATAATGAGAAAAACGTCTAGACATTGAATTTAAGCTAAACTTTATAAGAAAAAACTTAAGAAAATCAGCATTTGTATACATTGATTATTTGTAGATTTGTTTCAATAGACAAAACTATATTAAGTGCTTACAATGAGTCAGACACTACTCTAGGTGCTGAATGACAGAGCAGTAGATAAAGCCAAGCCATTTGAATTAACCTAATTTATTTTCAAGTTGTATCTTAATTTTCCTGGGCTGTTTTGACAAATATCACACAAGAGGTTGGCTTAAAACAATGGGAAATTTTCAGTTTGTGGCTTTGAGGTTGGGAGAAGTCCAAAATTGAGGCATCAGCTTTGTCCCCAAAGTCTGTAACATTCTGGTGCTGGCTGCTCGCAATTCTGGGCTTCTTTGGTTTGTATGTCTGCTTCTTGTCATCATATGAAAATATCCACTCCATTTTTTTCTGGGTTCCCTTGACTTCAGGCTTCTGGCTCCTCCCTAGGGCTTTATCTACTAGGTCTTAATATCGTCTGTGTAAATAGATCAATGGGGTTAGAGAATGTTGATCTGGAGGAAAAAGTCAGAGAATTAGGCAGGGCCTAGACTCCATAAGACCTGGTAGACCAAAGTATTTGTAATAATTATTCATTGGAAAGCTACTATATGCCAGGTATTTTACTAAATGCAAGGGATATATCAGTGAACAAAAGGGCAACATTACATGACCTTAGGGAGTATACCTTGTAGTTGTAAAAAATAATACATAATCATCATCATCATAATATATTTGTAATGGAGAAAAATAAAGTGGTATAAGATAATTGGTACACATTGTCATGTAGGAGGCAGTGACATACTATATTACATAGTGTAGTGTCATAGATGGAGCATGACTGCAGATTCTTTGCCACTCCTTATAGTGACAGGTTGAGTCTGATTCCCTTCCCCTTGAATCTGGGTTGGATTTGGTGACCTGCTTGACCAATATGAGACTTCTGAGGTTAGGTCATAGGAAGCCTTGCAGCTTCTGCTCAGGACTCTTGGAACTCTCTCTCTCTGGGAGCCCTGAGGGAACCATTCTAAGGACACCATGTGCAGGCACTCTGGCTGGGGTAGGCAACCTCTAACATGGTTTCCTTTCTTCTCTGCTTCCTCGTGTTCACATCCTTTTGTATTCCCCTCTCCTTGAATGTACGCCAGACCTAGTGACTGGCTTCTAACAAATGGAATGTTGCAAAGTGTGTGGATGTCACATCTAAGATTAGGTTACAAAACGTCTACGTCTTCTGTCTTTCTTGACCTGTCTTGCTCTCTTTCTCCCCGGAACTCTCAGTCTGGGGGACACAAGTTGCTGATAGTAAGGTCATAAAGAGCCCAATATAACAAGAAATTAATGCCTCAGATCAGCAATAAGCAAGGACTTAAGGTCTGTCAACAACCATGTGAGTGATCTTGGAAGTTACTCCTCCCTAGTTGACACTTGAGATGATTGCAACCCTAGCAAACACCTTGATTGCCACCTCAAGAGAGATGCTAAGCCAAAGTACCTAGCTAAGTTGTGCTAGATTCTTGACTTACAGAAACTGTGAGATATTATTCTTTATTCTTTTAAGCAGCTAAGTTTGGGGATCATTTGTTACACAAAAACAGGCAACCAATATACTGGAAGACAAACCTAGTAGAATTCAGCCTTCCATACATCCCTGGCAATAGTTCAGGCATGTGAGTGAAGTCATTTTGGAAACACTCTATGAGCCTATTCACTGACTGAAAGACCTGACCTGTGTCAGTACAGCTTGCAATGAAAGATTCATCCAGCCAAGCCCTGCCCAAATTCCTGACACTAAATTCTAA
The DNA here is from genome assembly GCA_029593785.1 of Cabassous unicinctus. Classification (NCBI taxonomy): domain Eukaryota; kingdom Metazoa; phylum Chordata; class Mammalia; order Cingulata; family Chlamyphoridae; genus Cabassous; species Cabassous unicinctus. The sequence goes on along the minus strand of JAQZBX010046071.1, from coordinate 12,351 downwards.
GCTATGATAAAATTGGTTCATGTTTTAAGCCACTATGTCTTGAGGTAGTTTGATATGCAGCAATAGATAACTGAAACAGGTGGTCAGGAAAACGTCTAATATAAGATGACATGCAGTAAATATTTGAAAGAAATAGGGAGTGAGCCAGGCCAATATCAGGTAGAGGAAAGAGCAAGTAAATGATCTGTGTGGAAACATGTTTGACACATTCATGGAACATCAACCCTGTGACTCACATGGCATAAGTAAAGTGGAAGGAGATGAGTTCAAAGAAGAAGCAAAAAAGCAGATCACAAAGGCCATTAAAACAACTTTGGCATTTACTCTGAAATTGTCACAGGGTTGAGCAGTGACCATTGAAATATTCTGTCAAGAAATTGTCTCTCAGTCCTGCTCCCTTCAAATATATCTGTGTCCAAATAATGAAAACCACAAGCCTACAGAAGACACCCTTCATAACATCAAGCACTGACCAACAATCATTTTCAAACTTTCCCTAAGAGAATGTTCCATGGACTTTGGAGTCTGGATGTGGTCTGTGCCATGACCCCTCTCCATTTCTTTTCTAAACCTAGCCATGTTTGCAATTCAGCACCAGTGCATTTATTTTCAGAGTGTTTACATTAACTTCGAGTTGTTAACCTAGTTGTATTGCACAATGTATCAAGACAGGGCCAGATACATAAATATAAATAAGTAAGAACTATTTTGGGTTTGCCTGGCAAACAAGATCCTGGATTCTGCTGAGTCCCCAGAGACAGGCTCCTGCAGTGCTGAATGACTCAATCAGGGCTAAAAGCAGGTACTCTCAAGGAATATTGAGCAGACACACTCCATGCAACACAGTTATGTCTCCCATCAACAGACGTCTCCTCATTGCTGCGGAGACCAGTAAATAGACTTCTCTGTCATACCCACTTGGAATAAACCACAGCTAACCTGAGCCCAATTATTTCATATTACCAGCCAAATTGCTTATGTTTCTTTGAAATTTAACAGGTAAGTGACTAAAACAAAGTCTTCTAAGGACATTTTGAAATTTATGCTGCCATATAGAACAATGGGTCCCAAACTTTTCAAGTAGGAATTTCTATTTTTAAATATCTTACTGTCTGCTACTACCTTGTAATACAAACTTGGAAAAGATAATTAATCTCCGTGTCTCATTTTCTCCCCTTGTAAAATGGTGTTGAAATTAGCTATCTCATAGTGTTAATGAGAATTTAAATAAGGTAATACATGTAAATGCATAGGAAAGTATCTGACCTATAGTTAACAGTCAATAAACATTAGTCACAATAATTTATCAATTGTTAACACTTATCAATTGTTTTCCTCACCCTATATTAGGATTGATACTTTTAAGCATCTATCTAAAGGAAAATGTCATGCCCAAGTTGCAATGAGTTCAGTAGCACTTAAAATGAATACACTAACGAGAGACTTGTTTATATTTGCAACATAGGACATATATGTCCTGCAGACAAGGCTATGGAATCAGTCATGCCTGAGGAAGGTGTAGCCACCAGTTTGGGATGCTGTGGTTCAGGGTTCAGACCACATCCATCACCAAATTCTTAGTCATTTACTTCTCTAGTGTACAATGAAAATTACTGTTCAGAATTATGATACCTTACACCTGGAAGACTCTCACTTACAAAAGAATGTAATTAAAAACTAGTTTAGAGTGCAGATGTGGCTCAAATGGTTGCGCGTCCACCTCCCATATGGAGGGACCTGGGCTCGATCCCCAAGACCTCCCGGTAAAAAATAAAAAATAATAAAATAAAATAAAATAAATTATTTAGTACATTTTAAGAAAATGATGCAGGAAATTTGAACTTAGAACTCTTTAACAACATAAATGTAAACAAACAAAATATCCATCTGATTCATTTTCAGAAAATTGAACTAAGCATCATACCCCTCTCCTTGGCAATGTAGCTTGCTAAGGTTTTATAGAGTACCATTTTGATGCAGCACTTCAGTATGCTACTAGCTGCCTATTCTTTGGTCTATAAACTTCCTTACATCTTGCAACTCCATCTTTTGACATAATATTGCCTAACATAGAGCCTAAATGCAATGGGAAATGTCTAAAGATGTCCAATTCTCTTCTCTGGTAGATTATTTGAATTCATTTATAACAAAGTCTAGAAAATAACATCTGTAAGATGTGGTTTAATTATTAGTTTATAAATCAATTTCAAATAAAAATAAAAGTAAATATTTATTTCAAATTTACTAATTTTATTAGGCACTAATGTGGGAGGGAAATTAGAGGAAATACAGAGCTAAAAAATATCACTCAATCCAAGAAATCATATTACTTAATGTAAATTTTGGCAAAGTATGAATTAGTTACTAGGTAACTGTTGCCTTGATCTAGTTTAACTTCATTAATATGATTTTCGACTTAGCTTTACATGGTAGTAGAGAATTGCTATATTAAAGCTTGTAAAAGAGCAAAATAAAATATCTTGTGGAAAAAAGGGGGGTAAATAAATACAGTTATACTATGGATACTATTTAAAGTGCCATTAATGAACCTATCCATCCTTATAAATACTTCCTTTGTACCATTTTCACATTTTCTTCCCTAAATTGGCTGGCCACACCCTTTTAAAGCCCCTGCCTTTGTTCTCTTGCTTAACTTGTGTATCCCTAGCAGCTATTTACAGACTGAGGTTGGACTAGGAATGCTCCACCCAATTCTTAGCTCTGAGAAACTTTTCTTTTTTTTACTTTTTTAAAAGATTTATTTTATTTATTATTTATTATTTATTCCCCCCAACTTGTTGTCTGCTCTCTGTGTCCATTTGCTGTGTGTTCTTCTGTGTCTGCTTGTCTTCTCTTTAGGCAGCACTGGGAACAGATCTTGGGACCTTCCAGAGTTGGAGAGAGGCACTCAATCTCTTGCACCACCTCAGCTCCCTGGTCAGCTCTCTTTCTTATTTTCTTTCCTCTGTGTCTCTTTTTGTTGTATCATTTTGCTGAGTCAGCACTCCATGTGGGCCAGCACTCCGGAATGGGCCAGCACTCCTGTGTGGGCCAGCTCTCTACTTGGGCCAGCTTGCCTTCACCAAGAGGCCCCAGGAATTGCACCCTGGATCTCCTATATGGTAGATAGGAGCGCAATCACTTCAGCCACATCCACTTCCCTCTGAGAAACTTTTGATGGTATGTGCTAATTATCTCTCACCTCACCTCTTACTAACACTCATAAAATTAAAGATAAATTTAAAAAAGGAAAGAGTAGTTTTCTTCCTACACAAATGTTTGCTTTTAGCCTAATTTACTTTCCAGATACCTGTTTGCCGTGGTGGCAGGCACTTTGGACAAAGAACTACAGAAACAGTAAACATCACTAAAAATGACTAATTAACCATCAAATAGGAAGCTGCTATTTTCATGCTTAATTGAGTACCACAATTCTTCTTCCAGATGCACATAAAATTGAAAAGAGGAATAAATGATTAGGTGAAAGTTTCTACAAAAAAAACTGTGAAGAGTATTTTCTTTTGATGTTCTTTCTAGCAGTGATTAGGACTTTATTTCAAAATCATATTATAATCAACAAAATTTGCTTGCTCCTCTTGGTTACCTGAATAACATTTATTACTGCCGTTCCAGAATATCCATGCTTTCATGGGTCAGTCATTTGTGATGTATATAAAAGCATGTAGTTATTATTAGTTTAGTCACAATTAGATTCTGTAAATTTCCTCACCATTTCAAAGTTTGCAATTGTATTTCCAGAGAAATGTTTCTAATCACAAGGTCAAAGAGATACTACCAATTTCAGTTTAACCTGCCTCATCAATTGATTACTTCAACTGACAGCTCTAATTTTCCACTAGTGGACACATTTATGCATTGAAAGGCCTAGTTACTTTGTTCTAAACCAAAGGATAAACTGACTTCAATAAACAGGCCTGAATTTAGAGGCCAGTTGCTTCTCAGCCTTTAACCTTTAAAATGAGTCACTCTTACAATTTAACAGAATTTGTCCTAAACCAAGTTTTCTAAGGGGATGAAAATAAAAAAGAACAGATTATTTTATGTGACTGAAAGTGCCAAAGCAATGACCCCACCTAGTCTTCAATTTCAAAAGGGCTCTGAAATCTATGTTCATATTGTGTATTTGTTGGATTTATAATTTGTTCATTGCGCACTCCTCTCCTTTGCATAAAAAAGGAGGGAAAGATCAACAACTTCTTGTTAAAGTGTCGGAATTTCAATTCTAGAAAGCACTGTTTAATGGGCATGTTTTCTCTCCAAAAGCAATATCTTAGTGTTGTTTGGCTTCAGAAAAATCTGAGTTTTGTTCCTAAGCCTAAGAAGATCAAATGACCTGAGGCCAACTTCCATCTGTCTTTCAATATTATTAACTTCTTTAGTGTCAAGTATATTTTGCAACCCACTGAGTTACTCTCAGGGTCTAGGATATGCTTAATAGAAAAGCATTAAATGCTTACCTGTTGTCATATCATTTGGTTCCTTTGTAAAAGGCAGCTCAGAAATGAAATTAATTATGTATGTTTATTAATTGTAGCAGACACTGCCCTTCAAGAGGTAATAACCATATAGCTTCCAGGCATAAGGAAACAATGAAAATTTATCCTCAAATAAAGATGAAACCATATTTATATACCAATATTATTACTTGTTTAGATTTCTCTGGCATTTTTCCAGCCTGCTATACAAAAGAAATAGTAACTCATAACACATGAGCTTTACTTCTGATTCCTGGACTGACTGTAAATTGTAGATTCTCTCACTCATTCTGATTTTATTCCACATACAACACTACTTTCAATTGGGTAATACTGATGAAAAATAACCATTTTAGGGAAACTAAAGTGCAAAAATGTCCATGTAGGACTAATTGATTGGACTGTTAATTGAACAAAACATTTTCTTTATACCATTTGGCTATTTTACTTGACCATAGAAGGGTATCTAACTTTACCAATCAGAACTTCTCCATTAAAAGTCTAGGAAACTCTTTGCTCCATGGGTAATTAGGAAACCATTGGGACTTGAAGGAAGCATTTGAATGGTCAGCCATTTATCACTAATAGATTTAATAATAATATGCTGACCTCCATAAGAAAAGATGCCATTATGTTTCTTTTCCCACAGTGAGCAGACTATCTTTGACACGCTTGTTTGATATGCAATTTCTCAGACTCCCAGAGATTCTTATTCAGCAGAATGGCTTTGTGGCTCCTCCATCTGCATTTTTAACTGCACTTACAGGATTTATTAGCAGAGGTCAACAGGCCACACTTGAGTGCTATACACTAAATCCCAAGGATGGAGTGGATGAATCCATTTGTAATACCTTTCATAGTTTCTGTAGAAACATACATCTGGAATACAATGACTGGGGTGTACTTGGAATTATGAAATAGTGTAATATTAAGGAGTAAATTCTGAGAATAAAAGCATGACTTTCGCACTGTTAATGGCAACAACTAGTTGCCATGGTGACAGCAACTATGGCTAAGTTGTCTCACATAGTAAATTTCATTAAAAATGATGAATTCACCAAGAAAAGGAAATTTACAAAAATAGCTATAATTCATGGACAAGGTTGTGTAATGGAAGAAGGAATAAAAAGGCAAAAATTACCCTTAAAGCTGTCAGATCTCAGAGAACATATTTTTTCCAAGCTCCTTATAAATACAATGAGATGTCTGAATTTTGATCCTTCAACTTTAACCATTCATTTGGCTACTTTCAAATATTGTATCACTAACATGGATTAGATTACTAAAATTCCAGGAGTTATTGCAATAAGGAAAAGTATATTATTAAAGGCTGTTAATAAAAAGGACATGAAAATATATCCCCCTAAGCCAAAGAATATTTTAAGATTACAATTCTCTTCCTTTGTCTTTCATTACAATGAAGACCTTTTTCATCTCAAAATTCTTTAAATCACCTTCATAACATGTTGGTATTCTTGGACTATTCTTTCTTTCTATATAAGGCTGAATGAATAAAAATAAAAGAATCATCAAAGAGATCCAGACAATAATTTTCTGTATAACTAATCTCTTGTATTTTAAGATGTCTTAGAATATGTAAATATCCCCCTTTCCTAATCAGACCTGCTTCAGCAGAAGTCCAGAAAACTCTTTCATGATGTTTTGGTTACCTTCACTGTTCAAGCAAATACCATGCAATGGGTTGGCTTAAACAATGGAAATTCATTAGCTCACAGTTTTGAGGCTAGGAAAAGGTACAAATCAAGGTATCATCAAGGCGATGGTTTCTTTCTGAAGATTAGCATTCTGGGGCTGACTGCCAGTAATTCTTGGCCCTGGATTTCTCTGTCACATGGCAATGCACAGGGTGATCTCTTCTGGCCTCTCTTTCCCTTCTGGCTTCCATTGACTATCAACCCTTGCTTCCTTTGCTCAGTTCCTAAAATATGAAAGTGCAGATATGAATATTTAACCTGAGCATGATAGGGCTCTAATTTATGGCTAACAGTGTGACAGGGGCCTATTTATAATTAAATTATTAATAAATATCCACCCTCTATTTACCATGCAATATAGAGAGTTTAAACTAAAATCAATCAAGGCAGCCTATTTCTTTATTCAGGAAAGAAATTTACATGCAAAACACATCAAATGGTATTTTCTCCTTTAATTGAAAATTTCATGTACTTTCTTCTTCCCTATGGCATTTATTCCCTGTGTTATTTACTTGGAAATTAATCCTTTACTGCTAATGCATAAACTCTTTGATGAAAGGTCCATATTTTCTTCAATTCTTATGCCCTGTAGAGATTTCACACTGTAGATGCATGATGAAGGAAGAAAGGAGGTTAGAGAAAACAGCTGGGGAAATTCTTATGAGGAGTTTTGTTTTTGTTTTTTTTAATAAGCAAACATTTTAAAGCTTTCTTGAGATTTGACAGCATTGTTTCTCCGTTCATTGGGTTGTTTTTCTTTTTTTTAAAATTTATTTTATTCATTTCTCCCCACCCCCTCGTTGTTTGCATGTGCTGTGTGTGTTTCTTGTGTACTGGTCTTTTCTTTTTAGGAAGCACCAGGAACTGAACCTGGGAACTCCCATGTGGGAGGGTGACACCTAATTACCTGAACTACCTCCACCCCCTGCTTTCTTGCATCTCTTATTGTGTTTCCTTGCTGTGTCTCTTGGTTGCATCATCTCACTGTCATCTTGTTGTGTCAACCCATCTTCTTTAGGAGGCTTCAGGAACCAAACCCAGACTTCCCATGTGGTAGGCAAAAGCTCAGTCACCTGAGCCACATCCGCTTCCATCTTTGGGTATTTTAATCTAATTATACAAGATAATCTCAGAAGCCTGTTGCTTCAATTTATCTGACAGAGAAAGCTAGAGAATTACCCTGCATAATAGTTAATTGAACATTTCTATCAATTATACTAAATAAATATACAGTCACAGATAATTCTGGTTAATTTGGCATTTAAAAAGATGGCATATATTAATGCCCCAGTTTGGTTATGGAACACATTAGATTTGGTTAGCAAGCATAGCGATTGTTTTTCCTATGAACATTATTTATTTTAATTAAAGCATTTGCTTTTCTCTTAGCAATTTGCAATGTGTGATGCAAAATAAACATAAAATAGTTACTGCATATCTTTCCTCAGCTTTCTTGGGCCAAATTCAGAAATAATTTGATACAAAATAATTTCTTAAGAGTTTATTTACTTTGGGTATAAGAAAAAATACTACTGTAAGTGTTGGTAATTTAAAAATTCTATTTATCAATAAACCCTGCTACTTAGAAAACTCCTTAGAAAACATGGTATGATATTATGATACTTCCATTTCACACAATGATCAACAAATGAAATTTCAAGTTACATCTTGAGAAGTTATGTGTCCAAATATTGAAAACCATAAGTCTACAGAAGACACCTTTCATAGCATCAAGCACTGACGAACAACCATTTTCAAACTTTCCCTAAGAGAATCTTTCATGGACTTTGAAGTCTGTGTGTGGACTGTGCCTTGTCCCCTTCCCATTTCTCTTCTTCTACTAACCATATTTTCATTTCAGCACCAGCACTTTCATTTCAGAGTGTTTACATTAACTTGAAGTTGTTAACTTAGTTGTATTGCAGAATGTTTCAAGACAGGGCCAGAGGTTATAAATAAACAAGTTATTTCAGGTCTGCCTGGCAAACAAGTGCTGGATTCTGCTGACAACCCAGAGCCTGGCTGCTGCAGTACTGAACACCTCAAATAGGGCTAAAAGCAGCTATTCTTGAGGAATACTAAGCAGACACACTCCATACAATACAGTTATGTCTCCCATCAACAGAGTTCTCCTGATTGCTACAGAGACCAGTAAATAGACTTCTCTGTCATACCCACTTGGAATAAACCACAGATAACCTGAGCCCAATTATTCCATATTACCAACCAGATTGCTTATCTTTCTTCAAGTTTAACAGCTAAGTGACTAAAACAAAACAGGAGGTACTCACTGAAGAGGTGATATTTGAGACACACAAACCATTTTGACAAAACTTACTGTATATTTAAAATAAAAAACATTTCAACATGACTTTGAGTTTTTTTCCTCTGTCCTCATGCCTAGGAAAATAGTGTGAGGATTATTGGTGTGAGGGATGGATCAAGAGACATTTGGATGGAGAACTTACTATTATGTGTCCACTAAGCCTCAAAGGATTTGGTAATTGTGTTATCTACTTATTCTAGCAGTTAACAAAAGAAAAATGATTAGCATTTTCTTTGTGTACTATGGACTTTTCTATAGATTATCTTCTAATATTGAATTTATATTAGAATAATTGTTAAATAGTTGGTGGTTATACCTGGCAACACAGGAAACAAAGGCAGATTACATAATATTTTAACATCATGAAATATCAAATTTGGAGATTCAACTTTCTACCATTATTAGCATTGTTTATTAAAAAATAAGATTTAGGAAATGTGCTTCCTTAAGTGTTGCAGGCTCAACACTTAAGGAAGTACCCTAATGGAATACCCTAATGTTGTTAGGGAATACCCTGAGGTTGAGTTCAATTTTACAAAGAAAACACTTTTTAACCCTTCTAAAAAAGGTATTTGAACTTCTAACATAAGCAATGAACATAGTTCATTTCTCTCCATTCCTTTTCCCTGGGACACCAGCCTAACAGGTTTTCTTGGTCTAAATTTGCATATGATCAATTCTCAAAGTGTTTTAATGGGACTAGTTTGAGGACAATTGGCATATAGCTAATCTGTTCTCCATAGAAAAGCCTGGGGTAATTTTTCCAAAAATCAAACATAATTACTCCCCTTTCCTTCTGCTCAAAGATCCCATCCCCAATTCCTTGAACATAAAGTACAAGCTTCTTAGCGAGCAATGTTTGCCATCCTGCTAATGAACCATTCTCTCTGAACATCTCACAGCCCCCTGAATGAGTTACTCTCTCTTCTTCCCCTGAAACTTCACTCATGATTTTTTGTCAGCATGGAACACATCTTCAAACCCCTACCATTGGCTAAATTTATTCATCCTTTAATTATGAGCTCAAGTGTTCAGGAAGCTTTCTCTTACTGCCCATCCTGCCTCCTGAAGATTGGGGTAGGCCAGTCTTGGGGACTGAATCTCGTCCCTGACAAAAGACATGCTCAGGTATTAATCTGCCTTCCTGTGGCTGCAAACTGATATGTAAATAGGCCCTTTGAAGTTGTTATTATTAGTTAAGGTGTAGACTCATTTGTGAGTAAGATATTTTAAAATCCTTTAGATGAGGCCATACTGCACCTGGTGGGTCTTTATCCATATAACTGGAGTCCTTATAAGGAATGAAAATTTGGACACAGTCATTCAATATAATTGAGAAGCCAACAGAAATCAGAGGAACATGCATAAGGAAAGATAGGTCACCATGTGATGGAGGAATGCAGGAAGGCTACAGACTCTGGGAGAAAGCAAGCCTTGCCAAGAACTTGAGGTTGGACTTCTAGCCTCTCAAAATTTTAGTGAATGGATTGTCAGATGGATAAACTGATGTACTAATGATTAAATCAAAAAATGAATGAATAAAATAATGAAAGAATCAAGATGGATTAGGCTCAATTTTCATGATTTTTGCTTTTCTTTTTCCCTCCTCCCATGAATTTGCCTCCTAACCCTTGTCCTTAGAATGAGTAATTTTAAAAGCAAATAAACATTTCAGCTTCCCAGAAACCCTTTGAGATCTCACATAGTTTATAATAATGATTCTTAATATATTGATTCAATTAAATCCAACCAGTTGTGGTAGGAGCTGTGTATCTTCTGTTTAAGCTTATTTACTTTTCTTAATTAAGGAAGAGTTTAGAAGAAAGGAAACTTGCATCTTTTCATTCAGTGAAACTAGCTGAGCCTAGTACAATATTAAAAGTTGAGTTTCAATAAATAAATCTAGTCATGACTGTAAAAAGCAGCTAGATATTTTCCTGTGAATATCTCTCAGGTACTTTAAATTCAATTTTTCTTAGTAAAAAAACAAAAATAAGCAAATTCATCACTTTACCCCAAACATGTTCTAGAAACTTGTTTATACTTCGGGTTCTATATGAAAACATTAGCTTGCACATAGACCTCTAACTACATTTTACCTTTAAATTTCCATAAAATTAGTAAGAAATGAAGTAGGATAAATATATATTACTACTAGAAAATCTTTATAAAACTGTTTTATACAAATGCTAAATATTTTGCATCAATTCTGGAAGCAATGGAAGGAAGGAGAAGAGTGTTGAATTTCCATTTTGCAAATGAAATACCTGGGTAGGGAGTAAGTTAAGAAGCCCGCAAAAGAAACATCTTCAGACTGCAAACTCTGAGAAGGAGAGTTTGGTCACTCCCATCACCAAAATAACTATTGAACTGACAGGAACTGTCAGAATTAACCCCTTTGAAACTCCAGAGTCTAGTGGAACAGTGTGCAGCATCTAGAAATGAGTGGGACGAAGAGGCTGGTAAATTGTGATAAATACTGCTGTTGCTCTCTTCCTGCTAGGGTTACCATCTCCCTTCCCCAAGGCTCATGGCAGGCAGCAGTGGGGCCTGCAGCTCCAGCTGAGGGTTCAAGCTGCTGTTGACAGGGTGGGACATAAAGTCCTTTTCTTTCAAACTCTGGGTGGGTGTGGTCTCATCACAGATCTCTGCCTTTGATCAGCTACTTCAGATCAATGGAGTCCAGCTGCCATTGTTCCAACCCTCAATGGCCAAAGTGGCAAAGGAATCTCAAGAACAATAACATTCCTCAAAACAATGGAGAACAGTTAAAGGGCTATATTAAGAATGAAGAAAGCTTAGCTTCAAAAACAATAGAAGAATCTCCTGGCACTCTTACTGGCCCAGTCCCTACTCTCTCCACAATGCAGGGTGGAGCTCCCTTCTACTCCCATTGAGGCTATGTTCAAGTGTGGCTCCCTGGCCCTCTTCCAGAGTATATACCAGTATTCCCTTATGTTTGTAAGGTGGAAGTCTGAGAACTGAGCCAGGGAATTAATCATGGGCTCACCCTCCCAGAGTTTGTCCTGAGGGCAGAGAAGCATCTTTCAGATAGCTGGGACAGTGTGTGAAAGGATTAAGTTGAAATCACCTAGGGCAAGGACTACCTGCATTAACTCACCTAACTGAGCACCCAGGATAGGGAGGAGGTCAATTTCAAAGGAAGAAGAGTGAGCATTCAATGGAACTATGTAAACTGTAAACAGGGAACTCCTAAGGCCTCTAGCAAGCACAATACTGGGAAATGAAGCAGGCTCAATGGCTCTGGCTCAATGCAGGCTTAGGTAAGACAGAGAGGACCCTGCACTTCCCCTTTGCCTGGAGCTGATCTACTTGATAAGAGCTCTAAAGGAGACCAGTAGCTAAAACAAAGCCAATTTGAAAGACAGTGAAAGGTATTTTTGCCTTGATTTGTTTGTTTTGATTTGCTCTTGGCAATCAAGAAAATCTCTGCCATATCACTAATTGTACTGAAACAAGGAACAGAAAGCTCAGGGAATAAATCCCAGAATTAATACTTTAAAATCTTAAAATGTACAAGATGCAACAAAAGATTGCAAGACAAACAAAGCCAAAAAAAGATGGCGTCGGCTTACGAGGGCGACTGCAAGCAGCTCCCAGATCATGGCAGAGAGTGGACAAGGTGCAGCACGGGTGTCTGTGCTGTGGGTATGTGGAGTAAGAAGCTTGGGACATCTATCTGGACAGATCGATGGTGTGGATTGAACCATAGAGATTCGTGAGTTTTAAGCCTGCCTGTGGCGCTTAACACAGTCGGCTGACTCCCACCCTTACGGGAAAAAAAAAAAAAAAA
>JAQZBX010046070.1:0-20867 GCA_029593785.1 Cabassous unicinctus | reverse complement strand
ATTAAGGCAAACTTACTTTTTTTTTCAATTTCTAATTTAATCCATGGATAATTTGCATACTTCATATTATTTTTCTCATTTCTATTTTTTGAATAAATAATACATTTTTCTTATAGGCATCTCACAATATTTATATTGTTAATAAGAATTTAAGGATTTTAATATAAATAGATGTGATTTTAATTTTAAATTTCATTTTATAAATCTTTCATTACTGACATATAGAAGTAAAATGATTTTTAATTTTATTTAATAATTAAAATTATTCATTTATATTTGCTTATTTTCTGAGAGACTCATGTAAGAATATAAGCTTCCTGCTAAGCACACCTAATGTGAGTATTATTTAATTCATTATGCTTTCTAATTTTCATTGCAGCATCTTCTTTACCCATGCCTTATAAATTCTTGGATTGCTTTTTTCATCCAAAAATGCACAGACCCTGTGAACCATTTTCTCCATTGCTGATTTTTGACCCCCCAGAAATGCATGTCTCTGTGTACCACAAAGACCCTTACAAGAATGCTTACACCAAAAATGTTCACAGTATTCCACAGTGGAAATAACTCAGAAATCCATCACAAGTGAAATGCTAAAATAAACATGTATTCATTTAAGCAATGAAAATGAATTCACTATTGCCTAGTCAACTATATGGATGAGACTCACAGAGGTAACTGCATGGAAAACTTCCAGAGACAAATGGTTCATATAATATGACTTGATCTTTAAGTAACATGAACACACAATCACACATCTGCAAGTAATTATAGTGTTTCAGCTTAGGCAATAAATGAGTAGTGAATGGCAAAAAAGAGTGGGGTACTTTGTCATGTGCTATAAATACAAATATGCAATTATATGTGTTTTCTTTGTATGAGGGTTCATATTATGATTTTTGAAATTATATCTCATTCATTCCTATATAAATCTAGTTAAATTAGCCTTCAAAAATTGTCTACTTAAAAATATTTTCACCATTCAACTGAATGTTAAAAAAGCAATTGGACATAAAATGCATATCTTTGGAGAGTGCACTGATCTACAGATAAAAATTGGGGTGAAATAAATTTGAAAAAATTTTGAACCATTATTTTTTATTTCTTTATATGTCTCATAAATTCCTTAAGATCTAAATTTATTTTAATTTTTCCTGCTTGACACCAAGTATTATTTAGATTTTGAAAACTTTTGTCAATGAAGATTTTGTATAAGACAAATGATTAAAATGAATAAGGAAGTTTGTATGAAGGAAGGGATACCAAATGAAATATTATTTTAGAGGCAGTTAATTTTCAAATATTAACATGCATTAGCTAACAAATCTGAATGATAGAGAAGATGCCAGTCAACAGGATTTCATTAAATCCTTTTGGGAACCCTCATTTTTGTAAATATTACAGAAGGTAACATTTCTTTGCTGTAGCCAAGATTTTATTTTTACTAACCTGTGAACCCCTAATCACAGATATAGGTATATACCTACATAAACTCTTGTAGATGTGAAATGGGACACTTGTACAATGATATTCCTAACCACACTACATATAATAGCAGAAATCTAGATAAAATACAAACATTTTCATAGATTGATATATTTAGATATATATGTGGTATAGTCAATGAAAACAATGTTATTAAAAATTAAACAGAATAGGCCACAGCTCTTTGCAATTTCGTAAGTCGAGTTGTTCAGTGAAGTGTAAGAAGTGTGGTTTCACATATGTGGAGAACATGGTCCGATATATTAGACTTGGCAAAATCAGATGAGAGAATCAGGTAGAGACAGCATTTGTCTATCTTTTATTGGAGCTCATCTGGAACACTACAGTGTGCACATGGGCATAGGAAGCTATAATGTCCATGAATGGTAGCAGATGTATAATAAGGCCAATCAAGAGGATGATTAAACACATACTGTGAAGGCTGCTGACAAACCAATGGCAACAGAGATGGAACTTTACAGAAAAATGGTCAAAAAGCCAATACCTAAAATATGGAAGTTGAAATAAATACAAATTTTGTTTGAAAATATTGATGGAAGTACTGCCCCATGCCCATATAACCATGGAGAAACTGTTCCTTTTGTTCATGAGGAAAGGATATTGTAAAGGGTGACAGATAGCTAAAAACTGAATATAAGATATGAAATCAAGTAGAAGGGCTTCTGATTCACCAAGAGTCAAGAAATAAAGGTATGAGTCTCTCATCCCAAATCATAATAGTCTTACTATTTGAGAGAATGTTAGTTGTCATCTTGTATACACTGGTGGAGATGTACATCATGCCAATGAAAGAGATCTGACAGAATAGAAAGAACATTGGAGTGTGGAGACCAGTGTCCATTTGGATGAGTTTATTCAGTATAATTTCCCCATTTGTGCCACTGAAAAGTGGATGGTGATATGAAAATTGAGGAAAGTGTTCATTTGGCCATCTAGGAAAAACGTCATTTAAGATCTATGCCAAAATATTTATTTTTATCTTCATGTTTTAAACAAAAATATCAAATCAGATTATGTCTTAAAATTCAATTTAATAGTATCAACTGTTACTTTAAGAGAAAAAAATAGTGATTGCTAAAAATAATTTGAATGTCTCTCCCCATTTCAATAACCTGACTATTGAATAGTAGCCACTTTGACTAATAATGAAATGGATATAAATATTTTACTGATTATGGAATAAACTATCATGAAGCATTAAATATGTAAAGCATTTAGATGGTTTGCCAACTCATGTTATTTTCCTTATTTGTAAATGTTTTCAACATATATTCTAAAAAAATTTTCTAACTGAATTTATTTATATAATTCAACAATTCATAATGATAGCTTTGGTTAAATATAGGTTAATTTTTAAAAAGTTTCTTTAATGCATTTCTCGATTATGAATTTAAATAGAATAAATTGTATTTCAAGGCATATTAACATCTTTATGGAAGGAATATCACCAACTTATAAATGAATTGATACTTAATGCTTATTTGGAAGTTTGAGATTAATTTATGAATCCCAAAAAGGGAAAGCCTTAGTTTGTAATCTATTCCTGTGGGCGTGAAACCCTTTGATTGCATTAAATCCAGCTGAGAGGGCTTTGATTAGATTACTTGTTAAGATCACTTTAAGGCTTTTGATTGGCTACATCAGTGAGGTGTATCTCAGGTTGGGTCTCTGACTCTTTTCTGGGGCTGATATAAATTAAAACACAGAGAAAGACTGAGACAGATGCAGGGAGAGAGTTCTGTCATTTTTTAACATACCATGTGACAGGATAAGCCTCAAAGAGCTGAGGAACCAGGGAGAGATGAGCCATTGCCTGATAGCTTATAATAGAAAGAGAGCAGAACAGCTGAGACAGATAAAGGAGGCCCAGAAATAATCAACCTATGTGCCAGGACAGAGAGAAACTACAGGATCACCTAAGCATAAAGCCTAAAGAGCCTTGGCCCAAGGACTTTAAGAGGAAAGTTTGAGTCCAGAAATAAAGGCTGAAACAAGTGCAGAGATTTGTGGCCATCTTGCTTCAACACATGGGAGCTGACTTTGGTGAGATAGTACCCCTTATGGTATATAAATAAATGCAGATCATCAGTAACAGTAGATAAAATGGTAAATATAATACTATAACCTCAACATACAATTCAACTTTTTAAATTCATATAAGAATTAGAATACAATTGAACAAGAAAAAAGATGTATTTCCTCAAAATGGACATACAAAATATAAAGTGGCAATGTGGAACAAAAACAACAAAAACAAGTGTAAAAGAATGATGTGGGAGCAGAAAATGTGCATGCTATTGAATCTAAGTTGATAATGTTTCAAATTAGTAGTTTATAGATGCAAGTTGTTTAATATAAACCCCAGGGTTACCACAATAAGAGGATATTAAAAGAACACAGTAACAGAAATGAGATAGGAAAAGCCAGATAAATCACAAAATGCAAATTGTATATAAAAGGACATTGAATAAAAGAGAAGTGACATAAAAATACATAAGAACTAAAAGACAAAATAAGTTAAGTAAGTAGTGAGTTTCAGTAATAGCACTGAACGTTAATGTATTAAACTCCCCAATGCAAATACACAGTTTAGCCAAATGGGTTTAAATGCATGATCTGACTCTGTATTGTCAGACACAAAGACACAAATGGGTTAAAAGTGTTCTAAAGAATAGACACAAACATGTTAAAAGTGAAGTGATGGAAAAATATATTCTGTGCAAATTGAATAAAAAAAGAGGTGGGTAACTATAATTATATTGGACAAAAGAGACTCTAATTCAGAAGTGGTTATTAGGAAGAAAACAGGTTTTCTTGATTTTGTTCTTGAATTATTTTCCATAAAATGAAAAGTTGATTAAGGAGTTGGGATAGAACTACAATATTAGATACAAAAAGGATTCCCTTAAGTCAAATTAATAGCTTGCTGGCAACTTTATTCTTTAAAATCCTGTACTATTTAAAGTACAGTACTAGAGAAAACTGAAGTTCAAGAGCATTAAAAATGTGATACTGTTATAGAAGAAAATCCAAAGCAATTATTTCAACTTTGGCTTTCCAAAAGTGTAAGGCATTTCAAGTATTCCATTGTGATGCATTTTGCAGGAAAAAATGACCCTTAGTCAATTATTCATCATTAATTTGTACTTATTTATCAATTACCAAATAAATTCTTAGAAGAATGATGATCATGGGAAATATAAAAATGTATATATTGTCCCACCCCTCAAGATGTTTACAGATAAGAGTGATAGACAATCAGATCATGAAGATTCAGTGGAAAGTATTCTCATAGAATTAGGCATGGATGGTATTGTGTTCAAGAAGAAGGGTTGGGCTGGCAAGAATAAAAAGGGAGGGGAGAGTAATATAGGCAGGTTTTAGGGAAAAATGTTATGTAAAAAGTGAAAATTACAAGAAGTTCTTAAAATGACAAATTTATAATTAGGAAAAATGTGAGAATATCACAGAAAATTTAAAAATTTGGCAGCCTTCAAAGTAATATTAGAATATTCCTTATAGAGAGAGAGATTAATATGTCTACTATATAGGACAAAATGTAGAATAAAAGCATTGGAAAAATAATACAATCTCTCTATATTGCAGCATTTAGCTCAGATCTTTTACTTGCATTTTTCATTTAAAATCAGAGTAAAACAAACAACACCAAAAAAATATACCTAGTTCAAGTAATGGCAATTTCTTGGACAGCATCTTATCTGTTAATCCCTCAGATGGCCTCTCCTCAGACACTGCATTACCTACCTTCACAGCCGAGATGTTACCGTTTCATCCATATTCTATCATCTCCATGGTAGATATTCTGATGAATGGAATTTTCTACAGCATAAAGCAATTGCAATGTTTGTTATTATGGCCATATACATGGACTTGCTAGACTTTCCCCCAGCTCTGCAGCCTTAGCCTCTGGAGAATTGAAAAATATATGTAAATTGCAGTAGGAAGTTAGATGTTATTTCCAATGCTAGCATGGTTAAGGAAAGGAAAGCAGAATAGTTCCATGTGGAAAAGATAAAGTACATAGGATATTTTCAACATAAATTTTCTTATACTGTTCAGCACAGATGTAGCAAGAAAGCAGATATATAAATTTATTCAGCAGCATATACACCAACTATTTTTTATTAGAATATCTTGTTTACAAACTTAATTTCCATGAGTACTTGCCTGATATGATAGGAAGGATGCTACTAAATGTATCCTTACGATTATTTATAAAAACATAATCTTTTTATTTTTCCTTAAAATTCATATTCCAATTAGACATGAGCTAATTTGGGATTGCAATGAATCTACAATTCAGATTGTGAATAACTTGCATTTTCACATTATTGTTCTTTTAATCCATGAACATAGAGTGCATTTCCATTCATATACATCATTTTTCACTTGTAAGCAAAATATTTGTTACTTTTTAAAATATTTTTATTAGAGAGGTTGTTAACTTCCAAAAAAAACCATGCACATGTGTAGAATTCTCATGCAAAATCCCTTCACAAATATACCACTTTATAGTCCAACCAAAACTGAAGGAGTGTTCCTATTTCTATACATCATCTCCTGCACTTGTTTACTGCTTTTTTAAGAACGGCCATACTATGTGGTGTGAGATGATCTATCATTGTCATTTTGTTTTTCATTTCCCTGATATAGAACATTTTTAATAATGTAATATAGAACATTTTTAATGTGCTTTTTGGTCATTTGTATTTTTTCTTTAGAGAAATATCTATTTAAATCTTTTACCCATTTTTAAATTAGATTGCTCTTTCATCACTGAGTTGTATGACCTCTTTATATAAAATTGAAATTCCAATCCTTATTGGATATATGGTTTCCAAATGTTTTCTCCCATTGAGTGGGCTGCCTTTTCACCTTCCTGACAAATACCACTGAATCACAAAAGTGTTTAAGTTTGAGGAGGTCCCATTTATCCATGTTTTTTTCATTTCTCATGCTTTTGGTGTAAGGTTTAAGAATGCACCACCTACCACTATGTCTTGAAGATATTTTCCTACATTTTCTTCTCAGGGCTTTATGTTAATCACTTTATATTTAATTCTTTTGTCCATTTTGAGTTAATTTTTGTATAAGGTGAGAGATAGGGGTCCTCTTTCTTCCTTTTGGCTATGGATATCCAGTTCTCCCAGCACCATTTATTGAATAGACTGTTCTTACCCAGCTGGGTCGGTTGTAGATGCTTTTCCAAAATCACTTGACCATAGATGTTAGGGTCTATTTCTGAACCATCAATTTGGTTCCATTAGTCATTTTGTCTCTCTATGCCCATACGATGCTGTTTTTACCACTATAGCTAGGTAATATGATTTAAAGTCCGGAAGTGAGAGTCCTCCAAATTCACTTTTTCTTTTTAAGATATTTGGGGTCCCTTATTCTTCCAAATGAATTTGATTATAGTGTTTTCAATTTGTTTAAAAAATGCTGGTGGTATTTTTTATTGGGATTGCATTGAATCTGTGTATTGATTGGTTAGAATTGACACCTTAATGATATTTATTCTTCAAATCCATGAGCATGGAATGTTCTTCCAATTATTTAGGTCTTTTTAAATTTTCTTTTATCAATGCATTCTTGTTTTCTGTATACAATTATCTTACATCACTGGTTAAGTTTATTCTTAAATATTCAATTCTTTTAATCAAAATTGTAAATGGGATTTTTCCTGACTTTATCCTAAGATTGTGCATTACTAGTGTAAAGAAACACCACTGATTTTTGCATATTGTTCTTGTATCCTGACACTCTACTGAAGTTGTTCATTAGCTCTAGGAACCTTGTTGTAGATTTTTCCAGATATCTGGGTATAGGATCATATATGTGAATAGCAAAAGTTTTAGTTTCTACTTTCCAATTTGGATGCCTTTTTAATCTTTTTCTTGCCTGATTAATCTAGCTAGAACCTCTAGCCCTACATTGAACAACAATGGTGACAGCGGTCATCCTTATCTCATTCTGATCTCAACTGGATAGATTTTACCATCAAGTACAATGTTAGCTATGGTTTTTCACACATGGTCTTTATCATGTTGAGAAATTTTCCTTCCATTCATATCTTTTATAGTATTTTTATCAGGAAAGGATATTATATATTTTCAAATGTCTTTTCTGTGTCAATTGATAGGATCATGTGATTTTTCTTCTTTGATTTATTAATGTGGTGTATTACGCTGATTTTCTTGTGAACACTTGCATGCCTGTTATAAAATCCACATGCTCATGATGAACCCTTCTTTTAATGTGTTGTTGGTTTTGATTAGCCAGAATTTCATTGAGGATATTTTCATCCATATTCATTAGGGATATGGGTCTGCAATTTTCTTTCTTCATAATATATTTACCTGGATTTGGTATTAGGGTGATATTGGCTTGATAGAATGAGTTAGGTAGCCATCCTTCTTGTTCAGTTATTAGAAGAGCTTGAGTAAGTATTAAATGTTCTTTGAATGCTTAGTAGAACTCACCTTTGAAACCATCTGGTCCTGGGCTTTTCATTTTGGGGAGTTGTTTGGTGGCTATTTCAATATTTTTACTGGTGATTGGTTTGCTGGGTTCTATTTCTTCTAGGATCAGTGTAGGTGGTTCATAGTTTCCTAGGAATTTTTCCTTTTAATCTACATTGTCTAGTTTGTTGGCATACAGTTGATCATAGGATATTCTTATGATTTATTTCTTTGTGGTCAGTAGTAATGTCCTCATTTTCAATTTTTTGGTTTTTTTTTTTATTCACATCCTCTCAGTTTTTTATCCATCTGGCCAAGGGATTGTCGATTTTGTTAATATTCTTGAAGATTCAAATTTTGGTTGTGTTGATTTTATCTATGATTTTTGTTCTCAATTTCATTTATTTCTGCTCTAATCTTTATTTCATTCCTTCAACCTGCTTTGGAATTAATTTGCTGTTCTTTTTCTATTTGCTTTCTCTGTGTATTTAGGTCATTTATTTTTGCTCTTTATGTTTTTTAATATAAACATGGAGAGACATATATTTCCTTCTCAGCCCTGCTTTACCTACATCCCACAGGTTCTGAAATGTGTTCTCATTTTCATTCATCTCAAGATATTTATTGATTCATGTCATAATTTTTTCTTTGTCCCACTGATTATTTAACACTGTGTTGTTTAATCCCCATATATGTTTAATTTTCCCATTTTCCACCCCTTGTTCACTTCCAAGTTTATATTATTATCATCAGAAAAAGTGCTTTGTATAATTTCAATCTTGTTGAAATTTTGCCATCTGTTTATTACCCAACATATGGTCTCTCCTGGAGAAAGATCCATGAGGAATTGCGAATATGTATCTTGCTGCTTTAAGGTGCAGTGTCCCATATATGTCTAAGTTTTGTCCTTTTATCATATTACTCAAGCTGTCTGTTTCTTTATTGACCCTCTGCTCATATGTTCTATTCAATGCTGAGTTTGATATGTTGAAGTCTCCAACTATTATTGTAGAGATATCTATTTCTCCCTTAACTTTCGCCAGTGTTTGTTTCATGTATCTTGGGGCATCCTGTTTAGGTGAATATATATTTATGATTGGTATTTCTTCCTGGTGAATTGACCCTTTTATTAATATATAATGTTTTTTCTTGTCTCTAATAAGTTTTGCTTTTAAGGTCTATTTCAACCCAAAATAATATCGTAGTCCAGCTTTTTTTTCCTTTTTTTTTGGTTACTGCATGTGAGAAATATCTTTTTTTCACTTTCAATCTATCAGTATACTTTGGTCTAAGGTGAGTTTCTTGTAGACAGCATTCAGATGACTCATATTTTCTTATCCATTCAGTAAGTCTGTGTCTCTTGATTGGGGAGTTTAATCCATTAACATTAATTGTTATTACTGCAAAGGCAGTTCTTATTTCACACATTTTGACCTTTGGGTTTTATCTGTCATTTTTATTTTTGCCACTCTTTTAGAACTTTTATTTACTTTTACTGATATAATCTTCATTTCTAGACTCTCTTCCAAACCTCTCTCTCCTGTTTTTACTTTTCAAGCTGAGCACCTCCCTTGAGTATTTCCTGCAAGCTGGTCTCTGTTAAAAACTCTCTGAGTTTCTGTTTTTCTGTAAATAATTTAACTCGCCCTCATATTTGAATGACAATCTTGATGGAAATAAGATTCTTGACTGGCATTTTTTCTCTTGCAGTATCTTAAATATATCATATCACTGCCTTCCTGCTTCCATGGTTTTTGATGAGAAATCGGCATTTAGTCTTATTAGGTATGCTTTATAAGTTATGCATCATTTTTTCTTGCTGCTTTCAGAATTCTCTTTATCTTTGGCACTTGACATTCTGATTTGATGTTTTTTGGAGTTAGTCTATTCAGATTTATTCAGTTGAGAGTATGTTGTGCTTCTTGTATGTGGATATCTATGTCCTTCAATAGTGTTGTGAAATTTTCTAATATTATTTCTTCAAATATACTTTCTGCCTCTTTTTCCTTCTTCTCTCCTTTTTGAATACCCATTACATGTATGTTTGCAGATCTCTTCTCATTGTTTAGTTACCTGAGACCCTTTTCCATTTTATCAACTTGTTTTCTGCATCTGTTCTTTTGTATGTTTGCTTAGAGGGTCATGTCTTCATGTTCACCAATCCTTTCTTCCACTTCTTCAAATATGCTGTTATATATCTCCTATGTATTTTTAATTTTCTTTATTGCAACTTTCATTTCGATAAGATCTGCTATATTTCTCTGTATGCTTTCAAATTCTTCTTTGTATTTCCCTAAAACCTTCTTAATCTCTTTAGCCATCTCATTGAATGTATTAAGGAAATTTGTTTGAACATCTTTGATTAGTTTTCTCAACTCATTTATGTCATATGGAGTCTAATCATTTCCCCGATTGTGTCATATCTTCCTTTTTCTTAGTATGGATTGTAATTTTTTGTGTGTGTGTCTTGGCATTTGGCCTACTAGAAGTATTTGTTCTGAGCACAGCTTTCTTGTGCTTTTCCCTTGCTTATTGTCTAGTAGGAGTTGAAGTTGAATTTGGTACTGTAATCTGTGGAGGCTGAAGCTGCCCACATTGCCCCAGAGACTGAATGAGCTTCTCCCAACTTTCTCCACTGCCATAGGTAGGGATAGAGCTGCAGCTATGTGGAATAATCCAAGTTGTGAAGGCCAAGACCACCTGATGAAGTTTCACACCCCTTCCTCCCCTGCCTGTGGTAGAAATGGAGCTGCTCATGTGGGCAAAAATCTTTGTCATGTGTGTCTAAAATGACTGCAGTTGCCCAGGTAGACTGCTGTAGCACTGGCCTCTTCCTCCCCTGACATGGGATGGGATGGATCCTCTGGATTGCCAAACAATCTAATCCATGTAGTCCAAATATGCCTGCAGTTGCCCTGAGAATCTGAGGGAGTACTGTCCCTTCTGCCCTTTCAAAGAAGGTAATCAAAACACAGGTGCTGAAAAGTCCAGTCCGTGTTGGCTAAAAGAGCCTGCCATTGCCCATAGAGGTTAAGGAAACACCAGTTCCCTCCTATCCTATTGGTGGGTGTAGATGATTCCACAGCTACTCACAAGTCTAGTCCTTGAAGGTCCAAAGTGCCTGTTATTGCTTATAAAGGCTAAGGAAACACAGTTCCCCCTCCTATTCTAATTGGGGGCAGAGATGGAGCTACAGGTGTCTGATTATTTTGTCTGTGTGAGACAAAAGCACCTGCATTTACCCAGAAAGCCTGGGGAAAATCACCCCTTTGTCCTACTGGGGTGGAGGTGAAGCCACAGGTGCTCAACAGTTGAGTCCATGCAGGCCCAAAGTAACTGCATTTGCCCAGATATGCTGGGGAAACACCAGACCCCTTCTATCCTATACAGGGGAACTGGAATGGAGATGGAATTGAAAGTGCTCTACAAACCAATCCTTGTCGAAGATAAGGATGGAGTTACAGGTGTCTGAGTATCTGGTCTGTATAGGCCAGAAGCACCTGCAGTTACCCAGAGATGCTTAAGAAAAACAGCTCCTCTCCTATCCTATTGTGATATGGGGATGGAGCACCAGGTCTCTGATTATTCAGTCTGTGCTTTTCAAGTGTTCCTGAGGTTACCCAGATAGGCTTTTGCCAATCCTGCCATATTACTCCCTGCCAGAGGTTGGACAGGAGCCTAGGCCAGGGCTGCAGTCTGATCAGGGTGGAAAGAAGCCACTCCCTACCTTCACTGTGATTTTCTATCAGCCCTGCTTACCCTTATGCTAGGGGCAGAGTCAAAATGGCAGCTGCTAGCCTCTTTCCAAATTGGACAGATTCAAACTCCAGCTGTTCTTAGGATTATACATTAGCCAGCTGAAATTACTCATCAATAGCTGAAGTCAATGGCCAACCATCTCTTCCTCCCCCAGTTTTGGGAAATGGAGATTCTAACTCCAGCCACAGCCATGGAATATCCCCCAAGGTGGCTTCCATTGCCAGTGGAGGATGAGCACCAGCCTCCATGACATGGTATGCTCTAGTCATGCAACTTCATTGCTGATGAGACTATTTAGATTTGGAAAAGGGAAGACAAGTCTGAATCCTGGCAGAAAACATGGCTGTGAGACATGTGGCCATGAAACCCTTCCTAGAAAAACCCTGATAGAAAGACCACCATCAAGAATAAAGCCAGAAAGATCCCCTGAGATCCCACCACAAGATCCTATCTGGAAGGAGATTGGAATGAGATCCCATCGGGGGTCAAAGGGAAGCCCCAGATACCCTCAAAATGCCTCACCATTGGCCCCTCAGGACACAGGTGGGGTAACCAATCAGAACAGCAAACAGTTAGAGACCCTCCCCCAACATAATGAAGGGGAAGAGTAAATAATGGTTTAATAAACATAACCCCATAAACCCAAATGTTCTCTCTGCCTAGAAGAGCCCACATCTAATGGTTTAGTTTCTCTTCACCCATTTCTCAATAAACTACTGGTCTAACTAGCAGGTACTTAAATTTTTTTATGTAACATAGCCAAGAAATTAGAGGAGTCCATCATGTCCTGATTTCATTTGGTGATCCCATCCAGGATTTCTAGAGACAGGTAACCCTCCCCAACCCCCAGAGAGGAATGGTGAATCTAAACTATGTATAAATTATGAATTATACTATGTTTGTGCCCTCTTTTGTTTGTTCCCTGCATAGGCTTCCACAGAAAATAAGAGTTTTCTGGAAGCCTATCTCCTTTCTGCATCCTGCAGTGGTGGTAGCAGCAGAGACCTGGGAACTTGTGCTTCTCCTGGGATTCTCAGCCTCCTGTACCCCCTGCTGTGACATTTGAACCTTACTGGCCCACTTTCCTCGCCACCTCACTGGGACTCCCCAGGTCTTAGATGGTGTAGGAGAGTGGTGGAAGGCAAGGCTGAGGTGAGTGAAATTGGGTGGCCCATGTCCCCTTTTCCAGGGGGTGACAGGCCAGGGAGCTGTGTCTATGCTTTGGCTCCTGCCTGCCTTTAATCTTCTGACTTCTGCAGTCCTTTTTCTGGGACTCTGAGATGCTTTGGTATGTCTTAGATACTGAAAATGTATTTGAAAGTTATGGTTTGGTCCCATCCTTGGTAGCACAGGGAAGAGTTGTTCCTTCTCAGCTCCTGGGTGGCCCTGGCATTACCTCAGGTCACCAGAGTCTGTTGGCTGGCAAGCAGCAGAACAACTGATCTCTAATATCTTAATGGACTTTTAGTGTCTGGATTAACTGCAAAACATCCTGGCAGTGGACATAAAATGAGACCACTTATTAAGGAAGTCAGTCCCTTTTCTAGGAAGAATCACCTCTGTGGCTTGGCAGCTTTGGCTTGGAACCTAGGTCTTGACATCTCATAAGATAATTTCAAATGGGGATGCCCAATGGCATGGCTCCAAATGTCTCCCAAGGCCTTTATGACCCCTGAGCAGCCAGAGTTCTGTAACCCCTTAGAGGGACTGATATTTTGGAGTCTTTGGTTTGGGGGAGTAAATGTTTAATCAGACTCAGACTCTGGGATAGCTGATTAACTGACAAACTCTTCTCCATTTTTCCAAGAATAATGGGCACTGCATCTGCCATATGAACATATTCAACACTGGGGTGTATACTGAAGAACTAGACAACCTTGCCCACCTAAGAGCTGAGGAAAGAGAAACTGATCATCTTCTGTAACACTGCAGGGCCACAGCCTTGAAAATGGCCAGCAATGGCCTGCTAATGACACTCTAAATTATAACCCTATGTTGGAGTTGATTCTCCTCTGTAAAAGGGAAGGGAAGCACTCAGAGTTTCCATATATCCAACTCTTATGGCTCTATCTCAGAATACAAGTTTAAATGGATCTTTCAGGGTGTGTTGTTTTTGGAAAGTGAAACTACCCTCAGAAAATAGAGAATCTGAGAAGGAGGGTGATATCTCAGATGATCCCCTCCCCAGTCCTCTCCTGCACTTTAACCCAGTTCCCAAGCTTAAGTTCCCTTAACCTAAGGCTCCTTTGGACCCACCTCCAGCCTTTGCACCCCACATTATATAACCACAGCCAGTCCAGTAGGAGTCACCAGAAGTGGTGCAGTTTTCAGCCTACCACAGGATGAGAGAACAGCCTCAACCCACTTAGAGAAGTAGTAAATGGAGACAAGGGAACAATTAGAGTCCATGCTCCCTTCTCCCTCATAGATTTACCTCTATATAACAAAGAGTTGGGGTGATTTTCAGGGAACCCAACTAAATTTACTGAGGAATTACATGGTTAACCCTAAATTCTGAGCTAACATGGGGAGATATGCATGTTATCCTAGCCATATGCTGCACCCCTGAAGTAAAACACCACATTTGAGAGGAGACACAGGCACATACCAATAAGATGTCCCAACAGCCTCAGTTACATACCATAGGGGCCATGGCACTCCCAAATACCTACCCTAACTTGGGCTACCAAAGGGAACAAGCAGTCCTAAGGAAAATATACCATATCATAGCAGGTTATTAGAGGGAATGAGAAAGTGTGTCATCAAATCACTTAAATATAATAAGCTACAAGATATAAACAAAGAAAAAAATGAAAATCCTTCCCTTTTCCTAGGGAGGCTAGTGGAAACTATGACAAATTATACCCAGGTTAATTCTGACTCACCAGAGGGAGAGATTATGTTTAAACACACACACACACACACACACACAAAACTATTTTGTCAGTCAGTCAACTCCAGATATTGAAAAGGTGTTGAAAATAAAACAAACAGGGAAGCAGATGTGGCTAAAACAATTGGGCTCCTGTCTACCAAATGGGAGGTCCTGGGTTTGGTTCCCAGGGCCTCATGGTGAAGGCAAGCTGGCCCACACTGTGGAGAGCTGGCCCATGCCATGGAGAACTGACCCATGCCATGAGCTGACACAACAAGATGATTCAACAAAAAATAGACACAGAGGAAAGGTAATGAGAGACATGGCAGACTGGGGAGCTGAGGTGGCTCAAGTGATAGAGTACCTCTCTCTCATGTTGGAGGTCCCAGTATCAGTTCCCAGTGCCTCCTAAAGAGAAGACAAGAAGAGAAGACAAGCAGACACAGAAGAACGTGCAGCAAATTGACACAGAGAGCAGACAGTGAGTGCAGCTGGTGATGGGGGGAGAATAAATAAAATAAAAAAAATAAATCTTTAAAAAAACAAAACAATAAAAAAAAAACAGACCTTGAAAATGGGTGCAGAGCAAGTTTATTGAGCTAAATTTGCATTAATGCAGGAACAGCAACAAAAGAGGTTTCTTCTCAAAAGGGAAAGCTGGAGGAGCAGTTTATATGGCTGCTTGAGACAAAGAAGCGGTGTGGGGGAATGGAGAGGGATAAAGTGGAAATGATTTATGGTTAGTACATGTGTTCCATGAGCTGTATGGATTATGGGGACTGTGGGGCCCGTTTGAGCAGGGTGTCCTTGAAGCCCAGGTTGTTAGCAAGCAGAATGCAGATGTAGGATTGTAACCATTTGGTGAAGTTCAGCAAGCCTTGCTGATGTCAGCTTGAACTCTTTGCTACAGTTCTTCCTATCAGGCTGGGGCAGGGGCTTTTATGACCACTGCAAAGGATTATTTGTATGTCAGCTTGCTTCAGTTAACCTCCGTTTCTTCTTTATAACTCCTTGGAGAAAATGGAAACTTAAACACATCAAAATGGCTAGTAAATTCATTTATCATGTCAATCTCACACAAAGAAGCTACAAAAGCTGGCACTAGGACACCAAACCCCAATAAATTCTCTTTTAGAAGTGTATTTTTCCATCTTCAACAACTCCAATAAGGACATCAAGGACTCAAAGATAAAGAGGACAGGCAGAATGTTCACTCTGTGGCAGTCATCATGGGTGGTGGCCTGCCTCCTCTGTCACACAGGTTCAGGCTCCAAAAGCATCAGTATCCTGCTTCAACTGTGGAAAGCTTGGCACTGGAAGAAAGACGGCCCCAGATCACTGCAATCCCATAGAAAGCCTCAAGGTCCCTGCCTCTGATGAGGGAAAACAGACCATTGTGCTTGGGAGTAACTGAATCCTCATGGGAATGGGGGTCATGACTATGGGCCCTTATGGAAATGGCTTCTAAGAAGGACTGGTGGGGCCAGGGGCAAAAAGTGTCTCCTTGGACAACTCCGTGGAACATTGAACTGGAGGAGCCTGGGTGAACTTTGTTGTGGCAGGTAAGAATATTGACCTTTTAATTGATATGGGAGCCACCTATTCAGTTCTGACCTATCAACCAAACCTCCCTTTCCCTAAGCCTGTCTGGTAGTGGCTGTAAAATATAAATATAAAATTAGATCCTTTTCTGAGCCTCTCCTCTGTCAAATAGGAGATCTAACTGTAAGCCATCAATTTTTAATTGTCCTTGAATTCTCTAACATGTTACTGGGAGGAGACTTACTTCATATCCTGGGGGCATGCATTCAACTAGTAAAACCTCTAATATACTTGACCAGCATACACCTATCCTCCCCAGGAATCCCTCCAAACAGAGTAAAGGTCAGTACTTTACTCATCTTTACTCACCCAGAGCTCAAGAGGAGAATATGAAATCCAATAGTCTGGGAAACCAGAATACTAAGAAAGGCTCTCCAGTTTCCATTGCTCCTTAATTTTCTAGCCTACAGTGGCTACCCAGTGTTGGCAAATAAGGCATACCTCTCAGCAGAAAGTTTCCATTTTAAGATTTCTTCTACTTCCAGAGAAAAGGTCTCTCTTCCCAAAAAGAGTTAATGTTATCACTAGTATTCCCCAGTCTCAAACAAAGAAACAACTGAGGACTTTCCTAGGAATGGCTGGTTAATGTAGACTGTGGATAATCAGGTTTGATGAAATAGCTGGCCACTGTCAGTGCTATTGCAGGGGCTGATAACCATCATTTAGAATGGGGGAAAAAAATCAAGAAACTGCCTTTCATGCCTTAAACCAGGCTTTAATTATCCCTCCAATCTTAGGAATTTCTAACCTAAACAAGCATGTATTTTGCTAGCCCTATTTGGGAAGATGACCCACCTTCACCCATTTGGGTGAAGCAACCCAGCTGGCACCAAGTCTCCTCTGCCCCAATAACAGAGAGCCAAAACCCTCACCCTCTGTCTCTGAAAGACGGAAAGTGCATTCCAACATGTATACCTATCCTCTCCAAGACCCCGTCCCAATAGAGTAAAAGTCAGTATGTTTCCTTTGTCCTCACTAATACCCCACCCCTATTCTATTTAAGGGCTGGGCAAATCAGTCAGATGGGCTGAAGTTTCTCTTCAGACCCCTGCCATGCTGGTAATCTAATAAACTTCCACCTGAATTTTGATCTGCCTCTGAGCTTCATTCAACTGAGATCTCTCATTTGGTGCTGAAACCCAGGAGAGAACCTATTGAGGTAGATCAATTCCATAGCTGTCCTCTACCCTGCCATTGTAGCTTCACCAACCAACACCAGACACTGATTCATCTTTCAGTAAGTCTCAAAACCTCTCCAGAGGATCTGTCTCTTTTATGGTCACCTGCCTCCTTCTCTCCAAAAATTCTAGCTCTATGTCAGTGATCCTTTCAAGTATTGCCTGACCTCCTGGCTCTGGGGATGCCAGGCTCCAGGTCCATTCACCTGCCTAACCAGTTTAAGAGTAAGAGATCTGAGAATGGTTGTATCTCTTCACTCATACCCCCTTTTGCAAAGAGGTCCTTGAACTCTTTGCATATCCAATGCAATGAGTAAAATAGTCTGAGACCCCCTATGTTCAGGTTTTTCTTCCCTCCCTCTGCCCTACCTGCACTACCTATCAAGGCTTCCTTCTCCACAGCCAAGCCCCTCTACCATGCACCTAAATCCTCCTTCCAACCTTAATCCCACTGATCATGGCCCCCACCTCCATAAGCTCTATCAGCACCCTGCAAACGTACTCCATCCTCCTCCCATTCCCTTACACCTCCCCCTGAGCCCCTCCCTTCTCCCCTCTTTTGACCTGCTCTAAAGCCCAACTCCCTACTTACAATTCCCCTTTCCTAGCTCCTGTCCTTCCTCTCTGAAAAGTGGCTGAAGCAGAAAGCATTGTGCATGTTTATGTCCCCTTCACCCTTTCTGATTTCTCATTTCTTATTAATATGGAAACCACTTAAGTCTGCCCTCCCCGAATTCCCTGAACCCTTCATTGACTCCTCAATCTAAACACTGATATTCTTATCACTGTTGTCCCCCAAACCCCAATAACCCATTCCTCTTTATGCCCTGCAGTATATCAAGCCTACACTTATTCACCTCTTACAAGTAAGCCTTTAGCTTACTCCTAATTTTTAAGTCTAAGTGTTTTCCTAAAAGTAATAATCCAAATATATGTGCTAAATATCTGTCTATCTAAACTGCTAAATTACAACTTAACTGCATTTATTCTCCGCAAATATTCCTAAGTGGTTGCTTATTACTAATAAAAGTGTTTCCAAAAACAAGCCTGCATATTAAAAGCAACACTGCTTCCAAAAAAAAAAAAATCTTAAGGTAAAATCAGAAATATAAATTAATAAAAAACTTAAAAACAGCCATACCAAAAAGGTAAAAGTGATGAGTCAAGTTAATGAGCTTTATGTTTCAGTTGATGTATCTTAAATTCTTTTTCTGTTTGTAAAGTATCAGTGTATATTTTGATACTTCAAGAAGGTAATATTAAATTAATAAATGAAAATTCTTAAAAGAGCTCTATCCAAATGGCCAAAAAATTAAATAAGCACTTATATTAATAATTAAGTAGAGATGTTAATAAAATAAATTAGCATTATATGTGTTAAATCTTTAAAATGATGAAAATTGTATGTTTTGACCAATGAAGTTACTACAAAACTCTTCAAAAATTATTTTTACTAAATTTAAATGGTTTATTTTTCTTCACAGAACAGGACGAGGAATATGAAACTTAAATGAATATTGAAAAAAGTAAGTTTGTAGACATGCTGACTGAAATTTGATAACAATGTTCAAGTAAGTGTGTTTTTTCCTAAAATAATATGGCTGGTTTTCATGAAGCAGAAGGGAAGTATGTAAGACAAAACCTGAATACATGTGGCAAGTTGTAGAAGGTATTGTAGGAGGTAACATTAGTATGGAAATGTGTTCTGTAAAGGTAAATTTTGTGTTAAGATGAAGTAACTATAGTCTATAAAATTATGAGTACTTATGTTTGTAGAAGCATTGTTTAACCTGAAATATTTAAATAGCTAATTCCAGAAAATCATTATCAAACAGAATTGATGCTAATAACAAAAAGTATCGTCATGACAGCAAAACTTGTCAAAGGCCACCTCAATCTGCGTATTAAAGTAGTGGTAAAGAGTAAATAATCTGTATTGCATTGAGATTCTTAGGTTTTCATAAAATAATGGAGAAAGTAGTTTTTCCTATATTGCAGAAATAAAATACCTGTAATTAATGTAATCATGGTAATTGTGTGTTGTAATAAGTTTGCTTAAAAACAGTATCCAAAGTCATTTTGGTAACTTAAATATGGAAAATATATAAAAATGTGTTTTTATTATTAAGAAAAACAAAGTAATTTTGGCCTAAAATACAATGACTGTGTTTTAAGAAAGAAGAAAATATGACAAAACCTGAAAAAATGCAGAAAGTGCAAAAAGTCCATGAGAAAGAAAGCCTGGTGGTTAAAGATGAGTAAAATGTATTAGGCCTATCTATAAAATTTTTAAAGCTGTGGTATCAAATAGTATATTGATGCAAAATTAAAATTTTGTTCTTTTTCTGTTAAAGTAAGAAAATTTCTTAAAATCATTGGTCTGTTTTAATAAAAGTTTATGAAGAGTTTTCCTTTTGAATAATCAACATACAAGAAAAAAAATCTGTTTTATCATATAGTAGCTTCTTGTACTTTAACCTTATTGTTTCCTTGGTTGTTTAAGAAAAAGAAGTCTTAACACCTTTAAAGGAACATTATGTCCAAACCTAATACAGCTTAACATTTTGCTTTCTCAAAATCAAGTCCTGAAAAATATCTTTTTATTTCAAATTATTGCAAATGATTTGTTCTTTCACCTTGTAAAAAGTGAAATGCTAAAATTAGTTAATGTCATTTTATATAAGTTGATGGAATGTGTTTAAAAGTATGATAAAATTAAAAGGGATTCTTTAACCCTCTGTTAATTAAATGTGTATGAGTAAAAGGTTTATATGAATACTTAAAGAATATATAAAATTCCTGAAAATTTAAAAAAGCTTTTCTGCATAATATTAGATAAA
The DNA here is from genome assembly GCA_029593785.1 of Cabassous unicinctus. Taxonomy (NCBI): domain Eukaryota; kingdom Metazoa; phylum Chordata; class Mammalia; order Cingulata; family Chlamyphoridae; genus Cabassous; species Cabassous unicinctus. The sequence continues at coordinate 625 of JAQZBX010046070.1, read as the reverse complement.
AGTATCATGTTGTTAATCTAGCTTTTAATTATTTTTAAAAATGGTATGTATCACAGAAACAATATTTCTACTTGGAAAGCAAGAAGTAAATGCTGTGGCTCATATTCATCTGGTTTGCCCCACCTGCACTAAAAATGCCACTCTATAGCTGCAGAAAAGAACTGGCCATTGAAGGCTGCCATGAGTGGTGCATAAAAAAAAATTATTATAAGATAAAGTAACACCAATTCTTAATGCAGCAGTCCCAAATATTGCTAGGTTTTTGGAAAAAAATTAATATCCAATTATGTCACTATCACTTTGTTTTAAAATTTGCTAAAGCTTTCTTTAATATCTCCTTAGGAAAGTCAAGCCAGCCTGTGTTCACCTTCATGTAAAGAGACAAACATGGATTTTGCAGTGCTTCCCCAACGTTGTTTGCATAGCCCAACCATCTGTCCTGGCCTGGTGGCAAAGAATCTGGCTGTATGAAAGAAATCTGTGGCTCTAAACCTATTTCATTATATTGATGATATTATATTTACAAGTAGTGTTTGTTGTTTTTTTTTTTTTTCAGAATTAAGAGAAGTATCAGAAACAATGATATCTTATCTTAAAAGCCTGAGAGGAGCAAACAATTGGGACA
>JAQZBX010046069.1:0-20866 GCA_029593785.1 Cabassous unicinctus | reverse complement strand
TGTCAGTTTTACTGATCTTCTCAAAGAACCAGCTTTTGATTTTGTTGATTTTCTCTATTGGTTTTTTTATTTTTTATTTTTTTTTATTGTTCATAAAAATCAAGATTTTTCACAGTACATACCAATATTTGTAAAATGATATACAAATATATATGCATATATGTGTATTTTCTTACATAAATGTTATTTTATATATATATATGTTTTAAAGGTGCTTAGATTACCTAATTATTACTCAGAAATTACAAGGATTCCCATTTTGTTCTCAATTTCATTTATTTCTGCTCTAATCTTTATTGTTTCTTTCCTTCTGCTTGCTTTGGGATTGGTTTGCTGTTCTTTTTCTAGTTTCTCTAGTTGTTCGGTTAAATCTGAGTTTAGTTCTTTTTTTTAAAATATAGGCATTTAGGGCTATAAATTTCCCTTTCAAGACTGCCTTCACTGTATACCATAAGTTTATTTTTGTTTTTTGTGGGTTTTTTTTTAGCAGTAGACTTTTTTTTTTAAATTTATGTTATATTTTAAAAGATGCTTAGATTACATAAATGTTACACAAAAATTACAGGGATTCCCATGTTCCCCACCTCCCACACCTCCCATAACCTTCCACTTAAACATCTTTCATTAGTGTGGCACATCACCTGCAATGGATTTACACATCCTGGGGCTTTGCCACTAAGCATAAGTTTTGATAAGTTGTGTTCTCATTTTCATTTGTCTCAATGTATTTGCTGATTTCACTTGCAATTTCTTCTTTGGCCCACTGAATATTTACAAGTATGCTGTTTATCCTCTACACATTTGCAAATTTACATCTTTCCTGTTTATTATTGACTTCCAGTTTCATTCCATTATGATCTGAGAAAGTGCTTTGTATAATTTCAATATTTTTATATTTATTGAGAGCTGAAATTTGCCCTAACGTGTGGTCTATCCTGGAGAAAGATCCATGGGAACTTGAGAAGAATGTATAACCCGCTGAGTTTGGATGCAGCATTCTGTATATGTCTGTTAGGTCTAACTCATTTTTCATATTGTTCAAGTTCTCTGTTTCCATGTTGATCTTCTGTTTAATTGTTCTATCTAATTATGTGAGTGGTGTGCTGAAGTCTTCGGTGATTATTGTAAAGATGCCTATTTCTCCCTTCAGTTTTGCCAAAGTTTGTCTCAGGTATATTGGGGCACCGTGGGTAGGTGCATAGATATTTATGACTGTTATATCTTCCTGGTGGATTGCCCCTTTTATTAATATATAATGGCCTTCGGTATTTCTTAAAACTTTTTTTGCATTTAAAGTCTGTTTTGTCTGATATTAATATAGCTACCTCTTCTCTTTTTTTTCGGTTACTATTTGTATGGAGTATCTTTTTTCCAACCTTTCACTTTCAGCCAGTTTGTATCACTGGGTTTATGGTGAGTCTCTTGTAAGTGACATATGGATGGCTCATGATTTTTTTATCCATTCTGTCAGCCTATATCTTTTTTTATACAAATCAATTTTATTGATACATATTAATAAAACATAAAATTTATCCAAAGTGTACAATCAATGGTATTTGGTATAATCACATAGTTCTGCATTTATCACTTCAATCATTATTGAAGCATTTTCATTATTTCAATAATAATAATAATAAACAAAAACCAACCAAACAAGCAAGAAAATTCCTCACTTCTCAATCTCTGCTTCCTCAACTATATATAGCTACTATTTCTGGCTATTCTTGCACAGTTGTTTATTTATTAAGCAGTTTTGTTGAGATATAATCACATACCATATGATCTATCAAAAGTGTGTAATCAATGGCTTTTTTGGTGTTAAAAAGTTCTTTATTGTAAAACTGTAAAATAAATAGAAAAATAGATTGAAAGAAATTACAAATTTTAAAAGAGAATGCGAGGCCAGGTTAGATTTAATATAATCAATTATAAAAAAAATAGCATAGCAACAAACATTTATAAATGTAAATAATAATTCAAATATAATAGAAATTAATTATGACATAATTCTAATTTTTATATTACAGCTCTAACTATTGGATATAATCTCTAAGAATGAAATAAATTATTGGTTTGGTTATTTAATTTCCATTTAGGCCATAATTCTTTCTATATAGTCAAATTCCTATTTGGGAGTTCGTCACATCTTATTGGAATGAATTACAGCAGATAACAATTTGCCAGCTCATGATTTTATGAGGCAGAGAAACTCAAAATCTTGTTCAACAGTAGTCATGCTAAATTATTACTGATCCAGATAGATTATTTTAATTAAAGAGTATGAATAAGAAAGGGTTAAAGAAAAATGAAGAATCCAAAAATATCTCTCTTCTCCAGCCCTCCTCAATTAAAAGCAACTGTTTATTTTGTATGAAAAAAATTACAGAATACTGATCACAAGAACAATTTTCCAGTTACATTAATTATTGTTCATATACTATAATGTTGTTATTTTACATTTATCTTGTCTACTCCAGCTCTTTTGTGGTTGTAATTTGCCTTACAAGTGAAAGTATTCTTTCACTTTTAACCTGGTTGTACCCTTACGTCTGAGGTAGATCTCTGTAGACAACATATAGACGGCTCATATTTTTTCATCCATTCAATCAGTCTATGTCTTTTGATTGGGGAGTTCAATCTATTAACATTCAATATTATTACAGTAAAGCCTTTACTTAATTCATCCATTTTGTCCTTCAGCTCTCTGTCATATTGTTCTATTGTCTGTCTTCTTATCCTTTAGTTTACCCCTCTTAATAATCTTCATTTTTATGCTCTTTTCCAAATCTCTCACCGTAGTTTTTTTCTTTGAGCCTGAAGCACCCCCTTTATTATCTCTTACAAATCTGGGCTTTTGGTAACATATTCTATAATTTTTTGTTTGTCTGTGAAGATTTTAACTCACCTTCATTTGTTTTTAATACTTATTTTTTAAAATACTTTAGATTACATAAATGTTACATAAAAATATAGGTGAACCATATGCCCTACTCCCTACCCCTCCCACACTTTCCCAAATTAACAACATCCTTCATTAGTCTGGTACAATTGATGAACACATATATTGGAGCATTGCCACTAAATGTGGCTTATAGTTTACATTATAGTTTACACTCTGTCCCACACAATTTTGTAAGTTATGACAAAATATATAAGGGCCTGTATCCATCATTGCAACGTCATTCAGGACAATTCCAGTGCCCTAACAATGCCCCCATATTGCACCTGTTTTTCCCTTTCCCTCCCCTCAGAACCTCTGGTGGCCGCTGCTATCACATCAATGACAAAAGTTCTTCCATTGTTAGAATAACAAAAAGTCTATAGAGAATGACAAGTCAACTCTAGTCCATCATTCATTCCCCAATCCTGAGGATTCTGGGATGGTTATGCCCACTCTGCCTCTAATTGAGAGTCACCCTCATTGAAGGACAGCTTTGCCAGATACAGAATCCTTGGATGGAAATTTTTCTGTATCAGTACCTTAAATACATCATACCGCTTTCTTCTCTCCTCCATGGTTTCTGATGAGAGATTGGCACTTAATCTTACTGTGTTTCCCTTGTATGTGATGCTTTGCTTTTCTCTTGCTACTTTCAGAATCTCTCTTTATCTCTGATATTTGTCAATCTGAATAGTAGGTATCTCAGGGTAGGTCTATTTGAATTTATTCTGTTTGGGGTGCATTGTCCTTCTTGTATATTGATATTTATGTCCTTCATAAGGGTTGGGAAGTTTTCAGTCATTATTTCCTCAAATATTCTTTCTGCCCCTTTTCCATTCTCTTCTCCTTCTGGGACACCAGTAATGTGAATGTTTGCGCATTTTGTGTTGTCCCCCAATTCCCTGAAACTCTTTCATTTTTTCCATTCTCTTCTTTTTCTGTTCCCCTGTCTTTTCCAGTTCAGATGTTCTGTCTTCAAAATCACTAACTCTGTCTTCAAGCAATTCAAATCTGCTCTTATGTGTCTTTGATTTATTTTTAAACTCATCCATCATGCCTTTCATTACCATAATGCCTGTTACTTTTCTTAGCAAGTTTTCAAATTGTTCTTTATGCTCTCCCAGTGTCCTCTTAATAATCTTTATTTCTTTAGTCATATTTTCTTTAAATTCTTTGAAGTGATTTAGGAGAATTGTGTGATTATTACTGATTAATTCTATTAAATCCTGTATGTCTTCTGGATATTTGATTTGTTCTTTTGGCTGGGCCATCTCTTCCTGTTTCCTAGTATGTCTTGTAATTTGTTGCTGATGTCTAGGCATTTGAATATGTTGGAGAATTTACTCTGATGGCTAATTTCTCTCTCTTGCCTATTGTTTTTTTCACAGATCTTTGATATTTTGTTCAACTTAGTCTTTAAAATTGCCTAGCTTAAGTTTTCAAAATTAGGCCAGGGACTCAGTGGTGCAGTGCATATTTTCTCTCAGGGGTTGGATATAGAGAGCTCATATTTTTTGTCCATGCAATTTCCAGATCGGCCAGCAGGTGGTACTTGTCTGTGGACCTTTCCATGGAATTCTTTCAGTCTTGGCTTTCCTGTGTCCCTGTGTTGAATCTACAGATCGAAGATTGAAAGTGGGCTTTACTGGCTGAATTCACTGAAGAAAAGCACCCAGACTTCCCCTCCCTTTTCCCTTGAAACAGCTGACTGGGAAGAAGATGTCTTTTCCCCATCAGGCAGCTGCAGTGAGTCAGGGGATTTACCCCAGCTTAGTATCTTGGGGTTGGGTAGGGGAGCCCTACCTGGCCTACAGGGGCTTGGTAACTCAAGTTTGTTGTTTTGGTGCCTTCATGTCTCTGTCTCTTATCCTCCTGGGAGTTGTGTAGCACTTTCCTGGTCTGCTGGCCTCCAAAGCAGGTCCCTCAGATAGCTTTTGGCTCTTTCTCCATTGTTTTGGTGAGAGTTTTCAGCTCTGCCTTATAGTCCATCCCCATCTTCCCACAATCCTCAGCCCATATCTTTTGATTGGGGAGTTTAATCATTCACATTCAATTATATTTCTATAAATGCATTCTTTACTTCCACCATTTTATTCTTTGGTTTTCATATGTCATATTATATTTTCATCTGTCTTTTTACTCTTTTGGTTATCCTTTCTGCTATTCTCTCTCTTGTCTTTTCCTTTCAGAATCTAAGGCTTCCTTTAATATTTCCTGCAAATGTGGATTCTTTCTTACAAACTCTCTTAGTTTCTGTTTGTTTGTGAATATTTCATCCTCACCTTCATATTTGAAGGACAATTTTGATGGATAAAGAATTCTCGGCTGGCAGTTTTTCTCTTTCAGTTTTCTGATTGTATCACACCACTGTCTTCTTGCCTCCATGGTTTCTGATGAGAAATCTGTGCTAAGTCTTACTGGGTGTCCCTTGTATGAGATGGTTTGCTTCTCCCTTGCTGCTTTCAGAATTTCCTCTTTATCTTTGACATTTTACATTCTGAGTAGTATGTGTCTTGGGGTAGGTCTATTTGGATTTATTCTAATTGAGGAACGGTACACTTCATCGGCACGTAAGTTCAATTTTTTTGGTGAGAGTTGGGAAATTTTCAGCTATTATTTCCTCAAATACTCTTTCTGCCACTTTTCCCTTCTCTTCTCCTTCTGGAGCTCCCATGACACATAAGTTATTGCATTTCATGTTGCATTCAACTCCCTGAGCCACTGCTCAATTTTTTCCATTCTTTTCTCACTCTGCTCTTTTCTCTCTTAAATTTCAGCTCCTCTGTCCTCGGTATCACTTATTCTTTCTTCTATCATTTTGAGTCTGATATTGTATGCCTCTAATCTGTTTTTTATCTCACCTATTGTGTCTTTCCTTTCCATGAGCTCTGTTAGTTTTCTATTCAGGATTTCACATTCCTCTTTGTGCTTGCTCAATGTCTTCTTGATGTCATTTATTTCTTTAGCCATATTGTCTTTCAACTCATTAATTTGATTTTGGAAATTTGTGTGCATATCATTAATTAGTTGTCTCAAATTCTGAGTCTCTTCTGGGGCTTTGATATATTCCTTTTCTTGGGCTATGTCTTCCATTTTCTTAGTATGGTTCATAATTATTTGCTGATGTCTAAGCATCTGATTAGGATGGTGAGTTTACTCAGATACTCAATTTCTTTCTCTTTCATAGGGATTTAATGGCAGGAGGCTGTGTGTTACTGCTGCTCTTTCATTCTTGGTTCAACCTGGATCGTTAGGATTGTCCCTGTTAGTTGCTCAAACCTGGGCTCTGGACACAGTAATGGGTTGCAAACCTGGTTCCTAGTGCCTTGAGGAGGGATGCCCGAAAAGCCTCTCTTACTTATTTACATTTAATTTTTTACTGTGCACTTCCTTGGTGCCGGCAGATGGTGGTCTTTAGCAGCCCTCTCAGTTCAATGCCTGTTCGGAGTGTTTGTTGCAACATGGACAGGATCAATGTGATAGAGGTTCCTTCCTGGAGGCTAAGAGCCTTGTAATTTAAACTTTCTCAGAGCCAGTTCTCTAGCCTTTGCTGGCAGCCACCTCTCTTTTCCCGGGTAGGAAATAATTCCACTCCCCTCTGCGTCCTCAACAGTCAGTTCCAGTTCATAGAAAGGGAGATAGGGAGGGCTGGATTTCTTTAGTCCCAGATTTCTTTAGTTCAGAGCTTGCTCCCAAGGCAAACAATGGCACGACCCCACTTGGCCTGGAAATCTCATGGAACATAGCAGACCAAATTTGTGGGTCAAAGGCTGAGTCAGCCTTAGGCCATGTCCCTCTCCCTCCCCTTTCCTGGGAATGTGTGTCCTCAACAATCAGTCCCAGTTAAAAAAGAGATTGATTGAGAAGGTCAGATCTCTTTAGTCTTGTGCCAGTTCCCAAGGCAAACAATGGCATGGCCCTACCTGGCCTGGAAGGGCTGGTGGGACACAGCAGACCAAATTTGTGGGTCAAAAGCTGAGTTAGCCTTAGGCTGTGTCCCTCTCTCTCCCCTTTCCTGGGGCAGTGGATCCCTGGAGCCCCCTTTGTAGCTGGCCCAGAGGCCTGAGAAATCTAAAGTCTTTAGTGTGGGGGAGAGTGCCAGCAATAGCAGCTGCTGGTTTTAACTCACAGTTTTGATGTCATGATTCTTTTCCTTTGTCTCTCTCTCCTCGGTGGTATCCAGCTTTCATCTGGTGTCCTAAACCCTAGAAGATTCTTTTTCAGGCCATTTCAGCCTGTCTGTCCTCTTGCTATTTTCGGGGGGAGAGAATAGAGTCTCCTGTCTTTCTAGTCCACCATCTTCCCGGAAGTCCTGCTTTCTTTTTTTAAGTCTGTATTAACAGGCGCATGTAAGTTCAGAAATTTTGTTTTCAATAGATACCCTTTTATGATTAGACAGTGGCCTTTATTTTTATACTTCAAATGACATTTGTTTTCTTAATGTTTATTTTGCCTGATATGAATACAAATAAACTACTTTTCATTTGGTTTGACTGAAGATCTATATTTTTAATTATCAATTAATTTTCATCCTTTCTGAGAGTACTGCACCTGCTTCAGCTCCAACATTCACAGCATATTCATGATTCAACATGTTGAAATGGCATTGTCACAGGAGACAAGAAACCAGAGGGGGCAGCAGTAGCACAGAGTAGGCAAGAGGGTGGTATGGTATGCTTCCATTATCCTGCAGCTTCTAGAGTTCAGAAGAATCTCTAAGGGTCAATAGCTTCAGGTGTGTATCATGAATCTGTGACAAGTAAGTGATATCACAGCCTACATTTATTCATCACCAGGGTTTCCAGGGTCTCTGCAAGCCACTGAGGAAAAACAGGGATAATTATTCCTGGGGAGTCAGGGATGGAGCATAAGATTTATTTGGGAAAGGCCCAGGGATTGGACTGGGAAATTTGCATTCCCTCTAGCTTAACCGGGATCTGAAGGATGGGGACCAGTGTACCGTACGTTAAGAACTCTGAGCTTGAAGTCAAATACTTTGCTATTATGAATAGGACTTCTGTTTTACTTCAAGATACTTGACCTTACTTAACCTTACCTTCCTAATTAGTTATAAAGAAAAAGTAATCAGTCATGCCTCTCAAGTTGTTGTGAAAATTAAATGAAATTTAAGTATAGCTCTGTATATATTAAAGGCTAAGTTTTTCTAGGTAGGAGATTTGTAAAGCTGTTCCCTCAGTCTTCCATTTATATAATGGCCAGGCCTCTGGTGAATAGCTTCTTCTTTTAGGTGATGCCACAACATTGTGTATGAGACCTGCAGAAGGAGTAAGTTGACCACATCACCTGTACTTACTCACTTTAGGAACCAAATACCTCACCAAAATACTTTCCCTGATACTTGACATCCAGAGCCATTTGCAATTCTCTAAATAGACTCATAGCTCCAGGAGGACATTGACTGAATCTTTCATAGTTATATCTTCCCTGCTTAGTATTATGCTTTACATGTACTAGGTAGTTGTATAAATGAATGAATGAGTGAATGAATGAATGATACTGATAATTCACATGTATATCTTACTCCTCTCTAACAGTTAACAGCTCCAGGAGCACAGGTCTTGAGCCTTGAAGCCAGCACTCATAGGTGAGTCTGCAGAAATTTATGGAAAAGAAGTCTGAGCTTCCCTCTGCCTTGATGAGACATCAGAGGGACATTGTGGGAAATTTGGCCTTACTATCTTCAGAGAAACTTCTCCACACACTCACCTGAGCATCTTGTGTAGCAAGTCTTAGATAGCTGAAGATCAGGTGAAGCTTCTGGAGGTGATCTAGCTTACTCACCAGGGAGAAGCAGTCAGATGGGAAAGCCCCGGGGATGTGTCTCATCATGAGGTTACCCTGGTTGCTCATTTTCACTATTTGATCTAAGATCTAGAAGTGCAACCATGTCTAACGATGCAGTTTTGACTCTTAGGAGAATTTCAGGTCCAGCTCCTCAAAGATCTCTTCAAGGCTGTAGAATGGCACTTAGTTAACAACACATATGCTGTAGCAGAGGCACAGAGTCCATGGTGCTTCTCAAGTCTCTGCAATATGTAAGAAGGAGACAAACACAGGTAGAAGAAACCAAATAAACCACCTATGAAAAGGTCCATTTGTATTTCCACAGGTTCTCAGTTATCATGAGACCCTTACCTTAAACTTCCTCTTTCTTTCTGATCAGGCATGAGTTGTTCGGCCTCTGTCTTCCACTGTTCAAGTAATGACAAAGGGTTCTGTTGAGTTCTCATTGCATTCCACTTAGTTGGAGTTCTTAATGTAGTGAGTAAAATTCAAACCCCCACAGCTGTGTCCTATTGAAAGGAAGGGAGTTGATGGTCTGCATGGTTGACTTTCAGTCCAGCACAACATGACAAGTGCAAGGTCAGTAGCACTGGATCTGCAGAAGGAGTAGGACTCCTGACCCTCTTCCATCCACTCCTCCCTTCAGATCCTCCTCCCTATCCCTTATACATGCCTGCATTGCTAAACCCAAGGGCTTAAATATCACTGTTCAACACTTCAATCTGTATATTTGACTCAGAACTATAGCAGGTTCTGTCTTCTCTAAAGGATACCAAGCCAGTGTTTCAAGGCCTTGTAAGATTCTATGTTGCACCACCGTTGGATTTGGCCCATGATTTGGTCCTCCTTTCCCCGTGAATCCAGATCACTCATGTTCAGTGTTGACAAGAGAGCTACAGGGAACTCTTCCAGGGAATGCATAACCAGGTTATCTTTGTTCAGAAGGTACTGCAGTGACCTGAGAGAATCTTATACACTTGCCTCCATGGAATTCTTGCAAAATAAGTGAGCAACCCTCAGTGGATCTTCATAGTGCTCTGCCTTCTTCACAGGTCAGGCCAAAACTAGCCTTCACAAGGTAGACTCAAGAGAGAGCCAAGTTTTCTCTCCTAACCCTTCTTCCATCCTGCAATTCTTGAGTAGAAATCCACAGCTGTTTCTCTGCCCATGTCGCCTCTCAGTTTCCCAGGTCCTGGCACTAGGTACTTTAGAGGAGGATTGTTAACTCAGGTTTTTATCTGTCTTTTCTCGGCTCAGAAAGTATAAATTACTCCTAACTTAATTTCTTGGCCTTTATCCATGATCAGCATTATATTTAACAAGGAAGTTAATGAACATCCTGAACAACCATACTGTCACCTCAGTCCTTTTGGTAAGAGTCCACATGTTGAGGTTTTCTTTCCCACCTTTTACAGAGCAGTTTTTCTGAAATAATATTAATCCCCTTCCACATGTTAAGAATATCTTCCTTTTCTTTTCATTCGTGTGTATTCCTATCCATTGACTTGTCCACATCTAGCTCCATTTAATTTTAGAGATAAGAAAACATTTATCAAGAAAATCAACAATATAGAAAATCCTCTATGATTAAGCTAGTAATATTGGATATTAAAAATTAAAAAAAGACAATATGAGCAAGGAAAGTTTCAATTCGTGTATGAATAGAGATGCTAAAATTCTAGATTAGCATTAGAAAACTGAACTAATCAATGTCTTACAAAGAAGCACCCTCACCAAGTGTTTATTCTAAAAATGAAAGGATAGTTGTACTGCCTTGAGTCTTTATGTGGACACCAGGAAATTATATTATTAAATTGAAACTGCTGTGAACCTGTGGTTAGATTAGATCAGGTGAGGGTCGTTTGATTAGATTGCTCCAGGGGTGCATAGCCTAGGGTGGGTCTTAATCCTCTTACTAGAGTCCTTTATATACAGATGCAGAAAAAAGCTGCAGAGACAGAGAGAAAGCCACAAGAGCAAGAAGCTGAAAGTTATGGAACACAGGAAAGAAGAAGCCAGAAGTTGAAGCCACAAGACCTGGAGGAGAAGGAAAACGCTGACATTTTGCCCTGCCAAGTGAGAGGAATCCAGGACCACCAGCAGCCGGCCCTCTTGAAGAATAGGATCTCCTGATAATGCCTTCATTTGGATACTTTCACGGCCTCAGAACTGTACGCTATTAACCTAATAAACCCCATTGGAAAAACCAACCCACTTCTAGTATATTGCTCCCAGCAGCATTTAGCAAACTAACACAATAGTAGAACACTAGGAAATCTATCAACGAAGTTCTGATTATTCCACAAAAGGTAATAGAAATGATTTTTTTCACCACAAAAACATGACGTGCAGAGGGGGAGAAATAAGAATGTGGAAGACAAAGACATCAGACCAAAAACTGTGCACAATTTTTGAAGTAGGAAAATGGATAAGTGGTAATGCCTGAGCAGACCACAGAACCTGAACACAAACCATGCAAGAATCACATGACAGAACTCTGAAAAGACTCAGGAATTGGATGTACTATGTATCTGCTAAGGCAGAGGCCAGAGGATGCGGTTGATTACTGGAAGATTCATAGAAATAGTTTTATACAGAGCATTTGTTCATACATATACTTTCCATCACCCTGTCTAGCTTGGAATCCTCTCCTCAGGCTCCCTGTAGCAGCCATTGCACCTCATCCTACAATATCTTGTTACTGCATTTGTGGGTGTTGGGGTGGGAGGAGGTGTTAGATATTCATTTTAACAGTCAAACTTCCAAAATAAGGCCAGACCAATCTAGAACTTCTCTATATTCTCTCCTCTATGACTAAGAAGAGGTCACTGTTGAGAGAGTCTAAGGACTGGTAGGCAACAGATCAAATAGGTCAAAAGGGCAAGAAGAGAGCAGGAAGGGGAAGCATATCAAAATCCACCCATTGTTTTAAAACTAATCACCTGTTGCAGATGGGATTGTGACACATTTGAATCTTCTATATTCAGAACTGTTCGATTTCTTTTAAGGTAAGGCCTATATTTAAGCATTCAACTTCTATTGAAGTAATTTACAATGACTGTAGTTAACTTACTGTAGGCAGGATATGATTCGGACATTCAGTGCAAACTCTGCTCTTGGCCTAACTTTGATGAGATCAGACAATGAATTCCATACCCCACTTCTAAATGAAAGATAAATCTAATCACAAAATATTCAATGTGCATTTTAATGACATCATCACGGGGAAAAAGGAAGAGGTTCTCTGGCACATTTCCCAGTGCATGCCCATCAATCTCTTGAATTATTGAGTAACAGTGGAACATTTAGATTGCATTGCAAGTGTAAGGTTAATTTTTTAAGAAATTGTCAAACTGTACTTCAAAGCAGTTTGTACCATGTTAGATTCCCACTGAATCCATAATTATTGAGCTTTTACTGATGAAGAAAGTGCTGCAGCCCTACTCCTCCCCCTTCAGCAGGAACCCACAGCTTTAGGAAGATATGTGCTCCTCCTCCCCTTCTCCCTGGAATCCACAACTTTAGGAAGATAAACGCTCCTCCTCCCCTTTCAATTGAAATCCACAACTTTAAGATGATAATGACTCCTCTCCTCCTTAAGGCCCTCTGCTTTAGGAAGATAAGCTAAACTCACACCTCTGCTTCTGTAAACCCCTCCTGCCTGCTTGCTTAGGAATTTGCCCTGGTAAAGTCCCTATATAAACTCATGAAAGTCAAAACTCAGGGCTCAGACTTTGAGGACTGGATTCTCCTCTGAGCCCACACGTAATAAAACTTTGTTCCTCTGCCTCTCCGCATGCCACTTGAGTTTCTCATCATCTAAGTTTCGTCTGCCGCAACATTACTATGTTCTGGCACTATTGCAGATGCTGGGGAAATAGCACTGAACAACACAAACAAATATCCAAATCCTCATTCATGAAAGCTGGAGAGTGTCCCAATTTTTTTTTTTCTGGATGCAGTCTCTGAGATGGGCTTTTTATGCTGGGAGATTATATGGGAGTTTCTTTGGGATTGACACCTGTAGAATGGAAGGAGAGAAATTGTGATTAGGCCAAGGCAAAAGTCAATCTACGATGCAGGCTTAATGACAGTGTTCACCAACGTCATGGGGAATTTTGTGGCTAAAATACCCCACCAGAGTTGACATTCGCCCCAAATGGCTGGCTTTTATACCCTGCTCCATCAGTTGCTGAAGGTGTATCACCACAGGAAGGGCATGTCCTTTGGCCAGAAAATTCTCTACAGCATAGTTTGTCCCTGAAGAGCCTGACATCTGAAGGCTGTGTGCTGATATCAACCTCAGCAGGAGGGGCAACAAATCCTTTGAAAGAGGATGTAGGCAACAGGTCTCTGTGTCCATCACAATTTATACTTTGCACTGATTGGATCCACTTTGCCACATTTTTCTAGGGAGTGTCTTCTCCAGCATCCAGTTCTGTGTTACTGAGGGAAACTTAGGAGAAGATAGTTACTTGACAGAACTGTTGCCCTGGCTGCTTTAATTGCTTTGGCTGCTTCAATTGTACTCATCTCCTTCTTCCACTATCCATTCTGTATTCTTCTCACCCAAAACTCCTAAATCTTACGATATTAATGGCTTTCCAGGTCACATAATCCAGATTTTGTGGATAATAGTCACTTTGCTCTTCTCTAGCCTGGATTGTTCACCTGTCGTTTTACTGTCAGCTCTAGGCATGGGGATACCAAGAAGCACTCAGTGGATCACTTGGGAGCCAGACATGTTCTTCCCCTTCTCCAATATATAAAAGCATCCTTATCTTCTCCTGATGATCAAGGTCAATTACCACTGCCAGGATGGTGACTCCTTCTGCTAAAATGTTAATGGACACAGAGGACAAAGTGCTCAGTTGGTACTTGTAGCTAATAATCCAATGGGACTGTTGTTGCATCCCTGATGGAAATGCTCATCCTTTGGTGACCAAGACCTCTAATCCTACAGATCCTAGAATTCCAGGGACCAGACACATATTTTTCTCCAAGTAGGTCAATTGGAATGTTGGTAAGTGGGGCTACTCTTGTTTACAACCTTTGTTTCCCAGATCCATGATCCCAGATCATTTGAGGGTACAGAATGGTATAAATATCTTTAACTCAAGGTGTATACTGAGACCTAGAACTTAACTCTCAATGCTACAAAAATAAACATGGGCCAACTACGCTTTCAACAGTCTGTCCCAGTGTTCAAGACAGGCAACTTCTGGGTGATGCAGAATGTAATATCTCCAGTGGATCCCATGTCCTTGGATCCATTTCAGTTTCTCAGTACTGTACAGTGGGTCTCCTAGTCTGATATTTCTTGTGGGAATCCTGTGCCAGTGGATATGCCTTTACTCCCTATTCCCTATCCCCACCCCATCTTCTGGTAACCTATGTTCTAGATTCTGACTCTATGAGCTTGCTTATTCCAATTATTTCGTATCAGTGATATTATACAATATTTGTTTTTTGTGCGCCTGGCTTCTTATACTCAACATCATGTCTTCAAGGTTCATCCATGTTGTCCCATATATCAGAACTTCATTCCTTTTTATGACCGAATAATGTTTCATTTTATGTAAGTACCACATTTTGTTTATCCATTCATTGGTTGAAGGACACTTCTATCTTATGGCAATTGTGAATAATGCCATTATGAACACCGGTATGAAAATATCTGTTCAGGTCCCTGCTTTCAATTCTTTCTCGTATATACCTATAAGTGTAATTGCTGGGCCATATGGTAATTCTATACTTAACTTTCTGAGGAACTGCTAAACTGTCTTCCACACGAGCTGTACCATTTTACATTGCCATCAGGAATAGGATTGCTCCTATTTCACCATATCCTCTCCAACCCTTGTAATTTTCTATTTTTTTAATAGTAGCCATTCTAATGAGTGTGAAATGGTATCTCGTTGTGATTTTCATTTGCATTTCCTCGATGGATAATGATGTTGAGCATCTTTTCATGTGCATTTTAAACATTAGTATATATTCTTTGGAGAGATGTCTATTCAAACCTTTTGTTCCTTTTTAAATGGGAAGCTTGTTTTTTTTGCTAAGTTGAAAGATTTCTTTATGTATTCTGGGTATTAAACCTTTATCAGATATGTGGTTTCCAATTATTTTTTCCCATTGTGTAGGTTGTCATTTTACTCTCATTATAAAGTCCTTTGGGACACTAAGTTTTAAATTTTGATGACGTCCCATGTATCTATTTTTTTCTATTTTATTTTTTTTTTTTGCTTGTGCTTTGGGTGCAAAGTCTAAGAATCCATTGCTTCCTGCAAGGTCCTGAAGATGCTTCCCTATGTTTCCTTCTAGGAGTTTGATAGTTCTGGATCTTTTGTTTAGGAGTTTGACCCATTTTGAGTTGATTTTTGAATTTGCATTGTACCATTTTGAGTCTCTTATAATTTCTTTCTGTATATATTTTTCATATACTTTCTTTGTGGTTACCATGGGACTAAAATTTAACATCCTAAATCTATAACTACTACATTTGATTTGTTACCAATTTAACTTCAATAGCATACACAAACTAAGTTCCTATTTCCCTACCTCCTCCCAACTTTTTGTTGTACTTGTTACTAATTATATCTTTATATATTTTAAATCCAAAATAAGATTTACTGTTGCTTTTTATGCATTTGCAATTTAGAACCTGTAAGAAATAGAGTGGGGGTACATATCAAAAAATATATGGTACAATACTAGTGACGTTTATAATTTCCCATATAGTTACCTTCAGTAGAGGACTTTATTCTGTCCTTTCATTTCATTCTGAAGAACTCACTTTGGCATTGCTTATAGAGCAGGTCTGGTGTTGTCAATCTCCCTCAATTTTGTTTGTCCGGGAATTTCTTAATCTCTCCCTCACAGTATTTTGAGATACAAAATTCTTGATTGGCAATTGTTTCCTTTCAGCACTATATTTTGTCCCACTGCCTTATTGTTTCGTTTTTTTCTGATGAGAAATCGGCACTTAATCTTATTGGACTCCCTTTAATATAACACTATGCTTTTCTCTTGCCACCTCCAGAACTCTCTACTTTGACTTGTCACTAAACAGATTGATTACTAATTGTCTGGGAGTGGTTCTCTTTGACTTTGTCCTATTTGGGGTTAGTTGGGCTTCTTTAATGTACATATTCATGTCTTTTGCTAAATTGGGGAAGTTTTATGCAATAATTTCTCTTTGTTTCTGAATTTCAGGCACTTTAATAAATGATGGAAATACAAATAGATTATGATTTCATCTCTGGCTTGAAGGAATTTAGCATTCCAGACTGGGCAACCACATGAAGGTGGACTTCTCAGCTCTTTTTTATATATATATGATTTTTATTTTTTTAAAGATACTTAGATTACATAAATGTTACATAAAAAATATAGAGATTCCCATATGCCCCACTCCCCATACCTCCCACTTTTCCCCACATAAACAACATCCTTCATTAGGGTGGTACATTCATTGCAATGATAAATGCATTTTGAGGCATTGCCAATGAGCATGGATTATAGTTTACTTTGTAGTTTACACTCTCTCCCACCTAATTCTATAGGTTATGGGAAGATATATAATGGCCTATATCTGTCATTGCAGTGTCATTCAGGACTATTTCCAAGTCCCGAAAAAGCCCCCATATTACACCTGTTTTTCTCTCTCCTTGCCCTCAGAGCCTCAAATGCCCTGTGGTATATACATACAATGGAAGATTACTCAGCTAAAGAAGGAACACAGTGCTAACACACGGGATAACATGGATGAATCTTGAGGACCTTATGTTGAGTGTAGCAAGCCAGGCATTGAGGGACAAATATTACATGGCTCACTGATATGAATTAAGCAAATCAAGCAGATTCAGAGAGCTAGAGTCTGGAAGACAGATTTACAGGAAATAGAAAGGGAGAAGAAGTTTGTGATCCAATGCCCATCAGGCGAAATCTATGATAAGGTGGAAGTGTGTAGTTGGGCAGTGAAGGGATGTGACAACAGGAGTGTAATGATTCTGCAATAATTTCTTTGAATATTGCTTGTCTATTTCTCTCCTTCTCCTTCTGGGACTCCCATCATGCATATATTGGTATACCTGATGATGTCCGACAGGTCTCTTAGGCTCTGTCCAATTTTAAAATTCTTTTTATTTTCTGGTCCTCAGCCTGACTCATTCCCGATGTCTTATGTTTGAGATCGCTGATTATTTCTTCTGACAGCTCCAGTTGTTAAAACCCTCTAGGGAATTTTTCAATTGATGCATTTTCATCTTCAACTCCAGTAGTTATGTTTGGTTCCTTCTTTAAAAATTTGTATCTTATTGAGATTCTCATATTGCTTATTCATTGTTTTTTATATATATTCTTAGATTTTTCTCTGTGTTTAACTTTATCTCCTTCAGCATTTTTAAGATCTTTTTTAAAGTCTTTCTTTGGTATGTCCACAGTCTGGTCTTCTTTGTACTCTCTGGATTTTTATCCCTTTCCTTTGGCTGGGCCATCATTTCCTGTTTCTTCATTTGTCTTGTACTCTTTTCTTGCACACTGAACATTTTATTATTTTAAAGTGTTGACTCTGGGAGTAGTCTCTGAGCTGTTTATTCCTTATGTTTGTATCTAGCTAGTGATACGACCGAAAATTCCTTGAGAGCCAGTAAAAACAAACAAACCACTGAAAAAAAATTTTTTCAGAGTCTTTGCAAATTGGCTGTGCATTAGCTGGTGCTCTTTTTCAGACTTAGCCTTCCTATGAAGAAGATTAGCCTGAGGCAAATGTGAAGTGCAGGATCCTCTCCATCTTTTCTAAGACTGAGTCTTGTCTTGGGCTTGTACTTGCTCCTGGCCTTAGGAATTCCCCTGATTATAGGAATTCAAATGCCCGCTCTATTCCCTATGAAATAGACTCTTTTCCCCTCCTGGGTGCTCTATTGAATGACTTAATAATGTAGGTAATTCTTTGCTCCAGGCCATGTTGACTTAATTGCTTCTTATACTGCTTTAGCTATCTGCAAGCTGCTTCTGCTTGCAAGTCAAATTCTGGGAGGGTGAGCCAAAGATAAGGTCCCTAGTTCAGTCTTTCAGGCTGCCACCTGATAAACTGGAACTCACATACAGGTACCCCAGTATACACGTAAGGGAACAGGGCCAGGGACTCATGGGAGCACAGGCTGGTTCCACACCAAGCTGGTGGGAGCATGTGGTAAAGGCCAACAAGGGCTTCATAATCTTCTCCTACAATTTTTTAAATATACTTTTCTTACAGAAGTTGTGATCTTATAAAACAATCATGCACATGTGTAGAATGACCATGCAACACCCCTTCACCAACACACCACACCATGGCAGAACATTTGTTACAGATTATGAGATAATATCATCAGACTTATCACTAACTATGGTCCCTAGTGTACATTTGGCATATTTTTTCCATACCCCCCTATTATTAACACAGTATGTCTTTGGCATTGATACAAGAATATTACAGTATTGCTGTTAACTATAGTCCATAGGTCACATTGTATTTTTCCCATGCTTCTCCACATTCCCAACACCCTGCAATAGTTGATGTACAGCTGTTCTAGTTCTCAAAAAGACATTCTTGCATTTGTACTAGCAAACACAATTCTTATCCACCTCTAGGTTCACTGTGTTATTCAGTGCCTAGATTATTCTTTAGCTTTCTTTCAGTTGACATTTACAACTCTTAGACTATCTTTTTCAGCCACAATCCTATTTATAAACCAGCTGCTGCTCACTATAATGTGTTACCATCAACTCTATCCATTTCCACACATTTACAATCAAGTAATTAAAATTTCTGCATACATTAAACATCAGCAGTCCTTCTCAACCCTCCTCTTATCTCCTAATAGCCTATACTCTAGGTTTTAACTCCAAGCGTTTATTCTTCGTAATTTATTTCATATTCATAAGACCATACAATAGTTGCCCTTTTGCGTCTGGCTTACTTCACTTAAGCATAGTGTCTCCAAGATTCATCCATGTTATCTTATGTGTCTCAATTTTGTTTCTTCCTTCTGCAGCATAGTATTTTATCGTATCTATATACCATATTTTGTTTATCCATTCATTGGTTAATGGACACTTGGTTTGTTTCCATCTTTTGGCAATTGTGAATAATGCCACTATGAACATTGGTGTGCAGATGTCTGTTCATGTCACAGTGTTCAGTTCCAGATATATTTCTAGTAGAGGAATTGCCGGATCATATGGCAGTTCTATACTTAGCTTCCTGAGGAACTGCCAAATGTCTTCCACAAAGGCTGCACCATTTTACACTCCCACCAAGAGTGAAGGAGTGTTCTTGTTTCTCCACATCCTCTCCAGCACTTTTGTTTTCTGTTTTTTAAATAATGGTCCTTCTATACAGTGTGAGATAGCTCATTGTTGTTTTGATTTGCATTTCCCTAGTAGATAATGATATAGAACACTTTTTCATGTGCTTTTTGGCCATTTGTATTTCCTTTTTGGAGAAATGTCTATTTAAGTTTGTTGCCCATTTTTTTAAATTGGATTGCTTGCTCTTTTATTGTTGAGCTGTATGATCCCTTTATATAGAATGGAAATCAAACCCTTACTGGATATGTTGTTTCCAAATATTTTCTCCCATAGAGTGAGCTGCCTTTGCACATGCACCTTCTTGACAAAGTCCTTTTAATCACAAAAGTGTTTAAGTTTGAGAAGATCCCATTTATCCTTATTTTCTTTCGTTGTTCATGCTTTCATTGAAAGTTTAAGAATGTAACACCTACCACCAGGTCGTGAAGATCTTTTCCTGCATTTTCTTCTAGGAGCTTTATGGTTCTAGCTTTTATATTTAGGTCTTTGATCCATTTTGAGTTAATTTTCATATAAGGTGTGATATGGGGTCCTCTTTCTTTCTTCTGGTTATGGAAATCCAGTTCTCTCAGCACCATTTGTTGAATATACTGTTCTTACCCAGCTGGATGGGTTTGATGGGCTTGTCAAAAATCACTTGAATATAGATGTGTAAGGGTCTGTTTCTGAACCATCAGTTCAGTTCCATTGGCTATGTGTCCACCTTTATGCCAGGACCTTGCTGTTTTTACCACTGTAGCTAGATAATATGATTTAAAGTTTGGAAGTGAGAGTCCTCCAACTTCACTTTGCCTTTTTAAGGTGTTTCTGGCTATTCAAGGCATCTTAACCTTCCAAATAAATTTAATAATTGTGTTTTCCATTTGCTTAAAAAATGCTGCTGGAAATTTTATCGGGATTGCATTGAATCTGTATCTCAATTTAGGTAGAATTGACCTCTTAAGGATATTTAGTCTTCCAATCCATGAGCATGGAATGTTCTTCCAATTATTTAGGTCTTTTTTAAATTTCTTTTAACAATGCATTGTAGTTTTCTGAATACAAATGCTTTACATCCTTGGTTAAGTTTATTCTTAAATATTTGATTCTTTCAGTCACTTTAGTAAATGGAAATTTTTTCTGACTCCCTCCTCACACTGTGCATTACTAGTGTATAGTATACGATACACTAGGGTATAGAAACACCACTGATTTTTGTGTATTGATCTTGTACTCTGACACTCTACTGAAATTATTCATTAGCTATAACAACTTTGTTGTATATTTTTCAGGACTTTCTAGGTATAGGATCATATCATCTGTGAATAGTGAAAGGTTTACTTCTTTGTTTCCGATTTGGATGCTTTTTATTTCTTTTTCTTGCCTGAGAGCTCTAGTGAGAACACCTAGCACTATAATGAACAATATTGGTAACAGAAGATATCCTTGTCTTTTTTTATTTTACATTTTTTTTATTTTTTAAAAGATACTGTAGATTACATAAATGTTCATAAAAAAATTTAGGGGATTCCCATATGCCCCCCTTCTTACACCTCCCACACTTTCCCACATTGACAACATCCTTCATTAGTCTGGTACATTTGTTACAATTGATGAACACATATTGAAGCATTGCTACTAACCATAGATTATAGTTTATGTTATAGTTTACCCTCTGTCCCACACAATTTTGTAAGTTATGACAAAATATATGATGGCCTGTATCCATCATGTCAACACCATGCAGGACAATTACAATGTCCTGAAAATGCCCCCATATTA